>CAVNYN010268949.1:0-23859 GCA_963692815.1 Nyctanthes arbor-tristis
TGTGCTTCAGGACCCCACAGTAACAATAAAGAATGCGCTAAACTATTAGCAGGAGTAGAAACTGCGGCCGTTAAGAAATTACAGCCTTCCAAATAGGAACTGGCCAATCCATGGGTATACCATGAAGTTACAAAGGTTGTACCTGTGAACCAACCCCCTAAAGCGAAATAGGCACAAGGAAAGAGCAATAGACCGGACCAAAATTTGGCATATCTTTTTGGTTTTGACTTGAGTTGAATATCATTTCAGTCTATTTCTTAGACAACTGATTTGTCATTATATTCTGACGTAAAGGAACCATGCCTGAGGGAATAACAGCTGAGAATCTGATGAACAGTGTCATGGAATCGATATCTGATAGCGTTTCAAAGCATAAATCGGTGTCATTTTTTGAAGAGGAGAAGTCTAATTCAGTGACTTCTCAGTTTAACAGATTGTTTGGACGTCAAAAGCCAGTTCACCATCTTTTGGGCGGTGGAAAACGTAGAATCTCTTTATATGTTTGATGGATTTTCTTATAACTTGATTCATTCTCATAATAACTAACTCTAATATATTTAAATGTATAGCTGCTGATGTGCTGCTATGGAGAAACAAGAAGATCTCTGCAAGTGTTTTAGTTATTGCTACAGTTGTTTGGGTGCTTTTTGAATGGCTCAATTACCATTTTCTTACCCTTCTATGCCTTGTGCTCGTTGTGGGTATGATTGCTCAATTTGTCTGGAAAAATGCTGCGGGTATATTGAACAGGTGATTTTTCAAAAACAACATATATGCTGCTTTAAATGGTGGTATTTCAGTATTTCTAATAAAGGTTATTGCTTCAATGACAACAGATCGCCATCCAAAGTCCCTGTCTTGTTTTGCCTGAGGAGGTTTTTGTCAATATTGCCAAGATGATAGGAGCTGAGGTGAATCGTGGTTTGAGCTTCCTGCAGGATGTCGCATGTGGAGGAAATATAAAACAATTTCTATTGGTAATTTTCTCATATGTATAATTAAATTTGCTCTTTCAGTCTGTTTCGTTTATATTATATGATGAAATTACAAGATAATTACATTTTTTTAACTTCTATTTTATCTTGTGCTTTTGATATCTTTTGCTCAAGGATCCGGTACATGGCAGCTTTATATGAGTATTTTAGATGTTTAATTGGTTAATTTTGCCGTTACCGTTGTGCTTTTTTTCTTAGAATCTTATGCATTCTTTTAGGACACCATCCAGGATGCTTATTCTCTCCTTGATAGGCATGGCAAACATAAAGCTGAAAAGTACAAAGATGTGGAGCATTAATCTATTGGTCATAGAGTTAGGATTATTTTGAACTCAAATGGTGATGGCAGTTATAAAGTCATAAGCTCCCTCAATTGTTAAGTTTCTGCATCCTGGGACATGAATTAACTCTCAACTGCTTTGCTTAGTGGACCTGTACAGCAAGGGTTCTGGTTTACAATTTTGACTTATCTGTTTCTGTTTTGTGGTAACACATAAAAAGGAGAAAAGGGGTATCATGTTTCCTTCTTTTCTTAAACTGAATACAATTTTCTTATAGGAGGGCATCTTTACTGAACTAAATACAGGAAAAGAAGATCAATAAGCATTTCTAGTTAGACACAGAATAGATTCTGCCTGAGGATAATATTTGAAAAGACTAATAAGATGGAAATATGTATTAAAAAAATTAACTATGCTTCTGCAGTGTTTTTACCACATCCCAAGGGGCAAAATTAGCGACAAAATTAACAATCAAGCATTATATATATAACATTATAATATACTTCGAACTCACAAACAAATTTACAAATTAGACATCACACTATAAATTACCACGAATACATGAGACCTTTTAGTGATTAACATGAACTTTAGAAATTGGACCATAATAATAGAATATGTTTTAATTGTTTGATGTTCATATGAGTTTTATGTGAGGAAATTCGCTAAAGTTGACAAAATAATTTAACATGGACAAAATATGCATATGAAAGAAAGGTTAGCGAATTCTGAAAGGCTGTGGATGTCAGAGACAGTAAAAGTTAGGATTGATTGCCAAATTTCTCAGAATAAAAAGAACAAGGACATTAAGCTAAGAAAAGTTTTGTATAATTATTCTAACAATAAATCTTCTATTTGTTAACTACATAAAAGGAAAAACAGCTTATGCCATATTTTTGGGCCCTCAAACATTATGGGCCATGAGGCACGTGTGTCACTGTATTCACACATGAGTTCTGGCCCTCATCGTAACGTGCAATATGGAAACAGATTTTACAGAGATTACTTTGATGTCTATTTTCACATTATCTGAGCTGTCTTCGCTGGTTCTCTGTAATCATTGTACTGTGCAGATTGTCACTTCGCTTCTCGGAATTTTATTTCATTTCTTCCTTTCAGAATAATTTGGTTCTCCATTTTCACTTAAAATAATATACTACGTGCTCCATAAGTGATCATTTATTTTTTCCAAATGTGGAAATTGATACGAGTTTTGTATTTCTACTTGAAGTAGATTGGTCTTGTTTGTATGTAATAAAATGCAGTTTCCATTTAATATTGATGGCTCAATTTGATGCTTTTGGCATGCTGGAAAACTATTGTGTCTTCTATGTGAGAATTAAGTTGACTTCACAACATTACTGGCAGGTTGTTGCAGGCTTATGGGCTGCTGCTATAATTGGCAGTTGGTGCAACTTTTTGACAGTTTTGTACATAGGTGAGAGATCCTATCGTGTCCTGAGAAATATTTAGTTATCAGATTGAGGTATTCTCATATATGTAAACTGATGATTGATAGTAATTGTTAAATCTTGGTTATCTCTCACATTCTGACCCACAATTGAATAGGATTTCCTATTTCACTGCTATTTATTTATTTATTCATTTTTTTTTTTTTGGTACTTCTGGTTCAGGTTTGGAGTTCGTGCATTTAATAATTTTTTGTTCTTTTTCTTCATCTACCCCTGCCACACCAGCCGGGGTTGTATTGAGTAACAAGGTTACTTCTGAAATGATGCTTGTGCATATTATTTCCTCTACTGCATTGCTCTTAGCTAGGTTGGCTAAACTCTAAAGAAATTTGGTCTATGGAGTTCTTTTTGTGAGGAAATTTGCATATTTGGCCTGTATCTACCAAAGGCCTTTACACTACTGACTATTTGTGTTGCAGAATTTGAATCAACTCAGTTTTGCAGATTGTCTGTGCAGACACTTTGGTCTTTTTTCCTTCATTTCCCACTATAGTTTTCAAATTTGACTGGAAACATGAAATTTTTAAGCCCAGCCCATTGTAATCTTGCATTACAATGAATGTTGTTTATTAGTGGCGCTGCTTCTCCCACATCCATTCCCCGTCTTTGGGAGGGGCTTTTGAAATGAATGCTTAGGTGGAGAATGCTAAAATAGGGTTGGGGAAATTATTATTTTATTCGTTTATTGTTATTATAATTTTACTACTACTTCTTTTTTATTTATTTTTTATCCTTTTTTTTTTTGGGGGGGGGGGGAGTTTGGGGTAGGGTGGGGGCAAGGAAGAAAAAGGAAATGCAGCCTGAGAACAGAGAGGAAAGTGAAGTTACACGAACCTGAAATATCAGTTTCGTAATTCTCAGTGGTGAATTTGTGTGACATAGACGAGTTCGTCTACGAATTCCAGTTCCTTTTTGTAATGTGGATTGTTAGCTTTCACGAATTCAGAAACTTTGAAATTCTCTTGCAGGTTTTGTGGCTGCTCACACGTTGCCTGTTCTGTATGAAAGACATGAAGATCAAGTTGATGGCTGTGTTTACAAAGTCCTGGGACAGCTAAAGCACAACTACCGTAAACTGGATTCTGGTATCCGCAGCCGAATCCCAAAGGGCAAATTCAAGGGAAAGAAATCTGAATAGAATTCTGTGGCGGCCCCCTAGTAGAATCTTGGAAGTACCTTGTAAATTAACTAAAATTATGCTGAAAATATTACACCCAGCTATATGACATGTGGAAGAAGGTAGAACTTAGCTCGAGAATTTGTCGAAAATTAATGGGCCTGTAATTTTTTCGTCTAATCTTCCATGAGTATTTATTTACCAAAATAGCTTCTAAAACCATCCACAGTTACTATTATTGTACTGCTAGATGAGGTGGCTGATGGAGAGGAAACATGTGGCAGGAGGGTGGGGCCCAGTCGATAATTTTCTATTCAGCGATCTTACACGGCTGGTACCATAATGGCATAATCAGCCTCTGGTATTAGAAAACTTTTATTATAATAGTTTTCAAAGCCTTTTTATTTTTCTAAATTTTCGAGAGCGTCAAATAGTATTTTTATTGTCTCATTCTACAGTTTTTTTCTCCTCCCGCGTGGCTTGTTGGCCTGGCGTGGCGTGCCAGTGTGCAAGATAAAAAAAAATTCAAAATTCAATTTACCAGCCATCAAGCACGTACGACGAGAATTTCCTCCAAATCAAACCCACCAAAAATCTCTCCAAACCCACCTCTCTCTCTCTCTCTCTCTCTCTCTCTCTCTCTCTCAAGTCACCGGTTACGTTTCTCTCGCGACCCCCCAGACCCACGTTTTCAACAATGAAAAGAAACCGGACGCCAACCGTGGCAATCAAACGGAATATCCTCACCACACCCCCAAACCCACATCTCTCTCTCTCAACCCACCTTTTAGCTCTCTTTCTCTCTCTATTCACCGGAAACCACAAGCGTTCAATTCGCTGGCAAAGTGCAATCGTTGCTGCCGAAATAGATCGTCCGCAATCAACGCTTGCTAAAGACTGAAGATGAACCATATTGGCTAAAGTGAACCAAATTTCTGTTATAGTAAAGCCACTTTTGCAGAAGCTTGTAGATAGGTTTTGAAAAGTAAGAGTTTGAATCCAAATCGAACTCTTCAACTTGCTAAAGGATAAAGTTTATCCTTAAGAGTTTAAAACCGAATTGAACAATCCTATTGACTATGTCAAAGACAGTGTAAGATTACTTAATGGTTAAAACTTGGACTTGACAACTAAGTATGAGTTGTAAAGGAAGAAAAAGAATTCAAGTGGAACTTGAAGACTGCATAGCTAGCGACAACCAAGCACGAATTGTCCACGAGGTGTCTATGACGGTTTAATTTTCTTAAGGATTAAGAAATGAACTCCATAAATAGGGCAAGAGTTCATAAACTTTCATAGTCTATTCCTAGAGAAGAGAAATAGGAGTTTTAGAGAGAAAAAAGACAGGTTTCTCTTAAAAGTGTATTCCGATTTTTCTTTCCTAGAATAGAGTTGTTTTCTTCTACAATAAGAGAGAAATAATCCGTTGTGTTCTCCTTGTGTGTAGAGAGAAGGTATTGTAATCCTTTTGCAAGTATTGAAATTCTTGTACAAGTTTGCCTCTTGTTTATTGTTCATTTATTTTCCTAGTTTTCTCATTTCAACTTTAGTTGCAAAGCTTGCTAGTTCTACAACTACCTCCATAGAAAGATAACATCGGAATCTAAATTGATCCTAACAAGTGGTATCAGAGCTCCAGGTTCATTATTAATTCCGTGCTATATTGAGGTTTAGTTAGTAGTAAAGAAGCAACAAAATCATGGCGACGAAGTTTGAAATAGAGAAGTTCAACGGGAATAATTTCTCGTTATGGAAAATAAAGATGAAGGCAATCTTAACAAAAGAAGATTGTTTGGAGGCAATTGGAGAAAGGCCAGCTGAGATTACATATGATAGCAAGTGGAAGAAGATGAATAGCACTGCTATGGCAAATCTACATCTAGGCCTTTCTGATGAAGTTTTGTCTAGTGTAGAAGAGAAACAAACTGCAAGATTTGGGAGACCTTAACAAAGTAATATGAGGCCAAGTCAATACACAACAAAATCTTCTTAAAGAGAAGACTCTACACTTTTCGGATGGCGGAATCCGCTTCAGTGACGGATCACATCAACACAATGAATATATTATTTTCTAACCTCTCAAAGTTGGGTTACAAAATAGATGTAAATGAGCGTGCAGAACTTCTACTTCAAAGCCTACCAGATTCATATGATCAGCTCATCATCAACCTAACCAATAATGTTCTCTCAGACTATTTAGTCTTTGAGGATGTTGCGGCCGCTATTTTAGAAGAAGAAAATAGGCGGAAGAATAAGGAGGACAGGTTGGCAAACTCACAACAAGCAGAGGCTCTATCGATGATGAGAGGTAGATCAATGGAACGTGGTTCTAGTGGGAGTCAAAGTCATGCTAGATCCAAATCAAGAAGTAAGAAGACATGTCACAACTGTGGCAAGATAGGCCATCTCAAGAAAGAATGTTGGAGTAATAAGAAAAATGTAGAGAATAATGCAAAAAGGCCTCAAGGTAACGCCGCAAGTACCTCAGAAGGTAGCATCATAAAGTGCATTTTCTTGGGGTATGCTGATGGTGTTAAGCGGTATCGCTTGTGGGATCCCACTGTCCACAAGGTAGTTATCAGCAGAGATATAATATTTGTAGATGATAAGTTACAAGAAAAGGACATTGATAGCACTTCAAAAGAAACACCAAAGACTACTACAATTGAGATTGAAAATAAACAAGAAGTAGATTCTTCTGAAGCTACACTAGAGCACGAAGAAGAAGAACAATCTGAGCCTATAACTCCAGAACTCAGAAAGTCGACTCGAGATAAGAGACCGCCAGCTTGGCACTCAGATTACCTTATGGGAGGCAATATTGCATACTGTCTATTAACAGATGATGGAGAGCCATCAACTTTCCATGAAACTATAAACAGTCAAGAAGCTTCTATGTGGATGGCAGCAATGCAAGAAGAAATTGAGTCACTCCATAAGAACAAGACTTGGGAGCTTGTTCCAATACCACAAGGAAGAAAAGCTATTGGCAACAAATGGGTTTACAAAATAAAGCGAGATGGCAATGATCAAGTGAAGAGATATCGTGCTAGATTAGTGGTAAAAAGATATGCTCAGAAAGAAGGTATTGACTTCAATGAAATCTTTTCTCCTGTTGTTCGGCTTACGACAGTTAGAGTAGTATTGGCTATGTGTGCTACATATGACTTGCACTTAGAGCAGTTAGATGTGAAAACTGCATTTCTTCATGGAGAACTTGAAAAAGAGATTTATATGCTCCAACCAGAAGGATTTGAAGAAAAAGATAAAGAGAACTTGGTTTGCCGGTTGAACAAATCTCTATACGGTCTAAAACAGGCGCCGAGTTGTTGATATAAGAGATTTGATTACTTCATCATGAGCCTTGGATACAACAAACTGAATTCAGATCCTTGTGCTTATCACAAGAGATTTGGTGATAGTGACTTCATCCATTTGCTGTTGTACGTTGACGACATGTTGGTGGTAGGCCCCAACAAAGATCGTATCAAAGAATTGAAGGCACAGTTGGCTAGAATGTTTGAAATGAAGGACTTGGGACTAGCAAACAAGATTCTTAGGATGCAAATTTACGAGACAGAAGTAATAGAAAGATTTGACTTTCTCAGAAAAACTATTTGAGGAAAATCTTGCAGCTCTTCAATATGCAAGATTGTAAGCCAATTAATACCCCTCTTCCTATTAATTTCAAGTTATCCTCAAGTATGAGTCCTAGCAAAGAAACAAAGAGGATGGAGATGTCTCGAGTACCGTATGCATCAGCAGTGGGGAGTTTAATGTTCGCTATGATTTGTACAAGACAAGACATTGCACAAGCAGTGGGAGCGGTCAGTCGATACATGGCGAATCCTGGTAGAGAGCATTGGAATACAGTAAAGAGGATCCTGAGATATATCAAGGGAACCTCAAATGTTACATTATGTTACGGGGGATCAAACTTTGTTGTCAGAGGCTATGTCGATTCAGATTATGCAGGTGATCTTGACAAAAGTAAATCCACTACAGGATATGTGTTTACTCTTGCCGAAGGAGCTGTAAGTTGAGTTTCAAAGCTGCAGTCTATTGTGGCCACTTCTACGATAGAGGCAAAATATATAGCAGCTACACATGCTAGCAAAGAGGCAGTCTAGTTACAAATGTTAATGGAGGAACTCAGACACAAGCAAGAGAAGGTTTCTCTATCTTGTGATAGTCAGAGCGCTTTGCACTTAACAAAGAATTCAACATTTCACCAGAAGACAAAGCATATTCGCGTACAATATCATTTTGTACAAGAGAAGGTGGAAGAAGGAAGTGTGGATATTCAGAAAATCCATACTAAAGATAACCTAGCAGATATGTTGACAAAGCCAATCAATGCTGACAAGTTTATATGGTGTCGATCCTCTATTGGCCTGGCAGAACATAAGCAGCATGGAAATGACAATATAAAAAGGAAGCAAGAGTTACAACAAAAGTGACTTTAAGTGGGAGAAATGTTATAGTAAAGTCACTTTTGTAGAAGCTTGTAGATAAGTTTTGAAGAGTAAGAGCTCGAATCCAAATCGAACTCTTCAACTTGCTAAAGGATAAATCTTATCCTTAAGAGTTTAAAATCGAATCGAACAATCCTATTGACTAAGTCAAAGGCGGTGTAAGATTACTTAATGGTTAAAACTTGGACTTGACAACTAAGCATGAGTTGTAAAGGAAGAAGAAGAATTCAAGTCGAACTTAAAGACTGCATAGCTAGCGACAACCAAGCACGAGTTGTCCACGAGTTGTCTATTGCGGTTTAATTTTCTCAGAGATTAAGAAATGAACTCTATAAATAGGGCAAGAGTTCATAAGCTTTCATAGCCTATTCTTAGAGAAGAGAAATAGGAGTTTTAAAGAGAAAAAAGAGAGGTTTCTCCTAAAGGTGTATTCCGGTTTTTCTTCCTAGAATAGAGTTGTTTTCTCCTACAATAAGAGAGAAATAATCCGTTGTGTTCTCTTTGTGTGTAGAGAGAAGGTATTGTAATCCTTTTGCAAGTATTGAAATTCTTCTACAAGTTTGCCCCTTGGTCATTGTTCATCTATTTTCCTAGTTTCCTCATTTCAACTTTAGTTGCAAAGCTTGGTAATTCTACAACTTCCTCCATAGAAAGGTAGTATCGGAATCTAAATTGATCCTAACAATTTCTTGGCAGTGAGTCTCGGCACTGAATCGGAGTACTCGATTGGCCCGTTCCCTCGCCTCAGAAATCTCGGTCCACCTTCGTGTACAAACCGGATTTCCTCTGTTTCTGGTAAGCCGGTAGCCGATTGTTTTGATCTGCAGTTATGGAATTCGTTTAATTTTATTGCTTATTTATTTATTTATTTATTTTTGTTTGGTTTAAAGAAGGGTTGGATGGATGAAAAACTAAACCACCTGGTGTTCTTCGTGTCTGATGGTTATTGAAATGTGGAAGCTAACTCAAGAAGAAGAAAATTGTGAATTAAGAAAACCACTAATACTCCATCAACTGTGAAATTGGCGTAATGTGTCTCCATTGTAATCAATTTTACGTAATAATCTTTTGCATTATTATTTTTAAAGATTACCGGTAATAATTTTGCGACTTTGATTTTAAAAAAACCACAGTAATTACTTGTCTTCATGACTGGGATTGTGATATAATTGAAAATTTATGATTATTATGGTGAAATCCAAATTTAGAAGATGTCAACGACCCTCGTTTAGTCTTCGTCACTTTAAGTTATGAATAATCATAACATATTCAACTTTATAAATAAATACCGATGACTAGATGAAATTTAAGATTATTATTATTATCATCATCATATGCTATTAGTAAGTTGTAAAATAATTTCATAAGTTGGTGGATTATATTTGAATAGCCTAGTATGCATAAGATCGGGTTTCAAAGTTAACTCTGATTGTAATCTATAATCTACAATCATTAAATGATTTCATGTGAGCTAAAACTAAAGAAAGAAAAAACAAGTCAGATAATGTAAGAAATATATGTAATTTTATGAGAAATTAGCTAATCTACCCGTGCGTTGTAGGGATAACAGATATACATCTCTAAAATAAATTAAAGCAAACAATTAACTAAACGATAAAAAATAAAAGTGATATACGTTAATCAACCAAATCACTCGAGTTAAAAATTAACGTAAAAGAAAAATATGTACAATTGTTTCTAAAGTTGATATTCTATGTTAATTGATCGATTACTAGCAAATATATATGTGTAATATATATAACTGTTTGCATACTTACATGATTAGGCGGTTTGAAAGTTGTTTTGACTGTTTAAATATGAAAAGAAAGAGATAATTACGAATTTGATTGCTGCACTTACGTAGTTAAATGTAAGAAAAGTGATAATTAAGAATTTGATTGATACGCTTACTTAGGTCATCGAAATCTAAAGTATCTTTAAAGGCTAAAAGTTCCACATCAAGAATTAGGAGATGATTAAAAATTATTATGTAAAATTAAAAGATGTAATGAATAAAATTCTGAAAATTTAAAAAAAAATTAAGGTGAGCAGATAAATAGATTATTAAAAATTGCTATGTAAAATTAAAAAATTAACCCACCACTTAGTTAGTATTATTCGATTGTTATTAGGATGAACGAAAATAAAAACAGAAAAATAAATGAGATATCAGCTTGATATCATTATGATATCGGATTCTTAATTCCCTTAAGGTGTCAATTTTAGGTAGGAAAAATTAGTCTACCACTTAGTTAGTATTATAAATATATAGATTATTATTAGGGTGAATGAAAATAAAAAAATAAATGAGATATCAGCTTGACATCATCATGATATCAAATTCTTAATTCCCTTAGAATAACAGTTTAAACTGGAAAAATTAACCCACCACTTAATTAGTATTATAAATATATAGATTATTATTAAGGTGAATGAAAATAAAAACAAAAAAATAAGTGAGACATCAACTTGACATCATCATAACATCAAATTCTTAATTCCCTTAGGACGTCAGTTTTAGGTGGGAAAATCAACCCACCACTTAGTTAGTACTACTTATGTCCCAAAAAGAAGGTCTATATTTTATTTTTCCTCTGTCCCAAAGTATAATCCAATTACAATCTTAGGCATGTATTTTATTTATAGAGTTCCTAATATAGCCCTACTTAATATACCTTGGTAATATGGTTTATGGCTTGGGAATGCAAAATGTTAGTTTTGGGAATAATTGATTATGAGTTGTTTTTCTTTGCTAATTGACATTAATAGAAGGGTATAATTGAGACAATATAGGTATACTTTAATATTTTAACTATTTTAACTACAATTTCTTAATATGTATATATAGTTGAAATGGACCATCTTTTTGAGACAGATGTGGTATTATAAATATATAGATTATTATTATAAGGGTGAATGAAAATAAAAATAGAAAAATAAATGAAATATTAGCTTGACATCATCATAGCAATTCTTAATTCCCTTGCCATGCCAGTTTTAGGTGGAAAAAATTAATCAACCACTTAATTAATATTATAAAAATATAAATATATATATATTGTTGCACTTATCCAGTTAAATGTATAGAAAGAGATAATTAAAAATTTAATTGACACACTTACTTAGTTAATCGAAATCTGAAACATCTCTAAAGACAAAAAGTTTCACCTTAACAATTGAGAGATGATTAAAAACTACTATACAAAATTAAAAGATGTAATAAATAAAATTATGAAAATTTAAAAAAAAAAGATTAAAGTGAGCAGATAAATAGATTATTAAAAATTCTATACAAAATTAAAAAATTAATCCACCACTTAGTTAATATTATCTGATTATTATTATGGTGAATGAAAATAAAAATATAAAAATAAATAAAAATCAGTTTGACATTATTATGACTTCAGATTTCTAATTCCCTTAATACGCCAGTTTTCGACAGGAAAAATTAACACAACACTTAGTATTATTAGGGTCAATGAAAATAAAAATAAAAAAATAAATTAAACATCAGTTTGACATAACCATGATATTAAATTTTCAATTCCATTAGGATACTATTTTAGAGGGGAAAATTAACCCAACACTTAGTTAGTATTATAAATATATACATATATATTATTTTTAGGGTGAACGAAAATAAAAACAGAAAAATAAATGGAATATCAGCTTGACATAATTATGACATCAGATTCTTAATTCTCTTAATATGTCAGTTTTAAATGGAAAAAATTAACCTCCCACTTAGTATTATAAATCTATAGATTATTATTAAGGTAAATGAAAATAAAAATAGAAAAATAAATAATAAATCAATTTGACATTATCATGATATCAATTCTTAATTTCCTTAGGACGTCAGTTTTATACGGGAAAAATTAACCTACCGTTTAGTTAGTATTATGAATACACAGATTATTATTATGGTGAATGAAAATAAAAACAGAAAAATAAATGAAACATCAGTTTGATATCATCATGACATCATATTCCTAATTCGCTTAGGACGTCAGTTTTAGGTGGAAAAAATTAATTCACCACTTTTATAGTATTATAAATATGTAGATTTTATAGAAGTAACCATTAATGAAAAACAACAATTGCAAAAATGTAGATATCGATATGTCTAATTGCAATATATCTGATTCTGGGTCTCGTTTGTAAGCAAGTTGGTTTTATTTTAATGATGAAATTCAAAACTTGTCTACATTATTGACTTTGTGAAAGTAGATTTTGGAAAGATATTCTTGTTTCAATATGTGCAGAAACTGAAGTTGACATCTTTCAGTGTGAATCATGCATGAAAGTGAAATAGTGAGCACATGGTTTTTTGGGATCTGTATTTAATTTTGTATGAGTCATTTATGTCTAAGGATCCGTTCTAAAAGATGCGAAGGAAATACTAAATATTGCATTGGATCTGGCACTATGATGGAGAATACAATTATTTAGAATCTGATTTTAGCTTTTTCTCAGCAATCAATCACTCTTATTTTCCATGTTGTTCTCTTTCTCGATTTTCAACTAAATGTCTACATTTCAGCTATGTAGTAAGTTGCCTTAGACAATCTGAGTTACTCTTATGGTGAAAGTTGTCATGAAAAACTCTCAGCTTTTGCCTATAGTTAGCTTTTGTGTTCCATGCCTTCTCCCCTAGGGTGTGTGATCTTTGATATAATGAGAGACTTCACGTTTTTGCGTTAGTTTTGTGTTTGGGTACTCCGTAGTATTATAAATGCTTTAATGCTTTTGAAATGTACAATGCTCTAGCAAGATTCATCTCAAAGTTCATGCCATTGCGTTGTTCTTAAGTCCTCTTGCTATGTCCTTGCACTCACATTTCATGCCATTGCTGTGTTCTTCTCGAACAAAATTTTATATAAGTAACCATTAATTAAAAAACAAAATTTGTTAAAGCGTACATGTTTAGCATTAATAATATGATTATTATGTCTATAGGTAGTAAGCACAGGTGACGAAGGGAAGGTCTTAGACAATATCTACTTCACAAGTCAGTGACAGAACCACAGCCACATATTGCTGAGGAGCCGACTGCTGAAAAAGGTAAGTTGATTTTGTTGCATAATGGTTGACGTAGCAGTTTACTACATGTTAGAAAATAATTAGTTATATGAATTCTCACTTAAATACTTAACTATTTGGTCAAATAATTTGGTTAGATAATTTCTGACAGAAAGTTTGTTGAAGGTTGGGTGAAGTTTCGGTCGAATATTGGTGGAACTTTATTCACGTAATTTATTTGGATTAATAAATACAGTAGATATTAGTTAAATAAGCAGCCATTCTATTAAGATTTAATTATTTATTAACGTAATGAGTGACATTAATATATGGTTGCGTCTAATACAAGGCATGCAATTAAATACTTTCTTAGACTTTCCACTTTTCTTGTTTAGCAAGTAATAATGTGCCTTTCCTGTGCAAAAATGAATGGACAGAAAGATGATGCGATATTTGTTGTCCCTGCAGCTGTTGTCCCACATGTCAGCCAGCAGTTCTGATCAGCGGAAGAAGGATACTCGTTTTATAAAGAATATGCAAGGCATACTGGGTTCAATGTCAGGGTTGGGAATTGCAAATAGAACACAGAGAAAGGATACGCATTGAAAATGTTTGTGTGTAATAAGGAAGGATAAAAAGACATGCAGTACCAGAACAAGTTGAAACAAACAGTTGAGCGCGCGGATGAACAGAATCCGGGGAGAACTTTAGAACAAGATGTCAAGTGAGGATGGAAATCACCTTAAACAAAGACTGGGACGGGTGGTCAGTCAGACATGAATAACTCATACAAAATTAAATACAGATCCCCAAAAACCATGTGCTATATTTCACTTTCATGCATAATTCACATCGAAAGATGCCAACTTCAGTTTCTACATATATTGAATCAAGAATATCTTTCCAAAATCTGCGTTTACAAAGTCAATAATATGGACAAGTTTTGAATTTCATCAATAAAGTAAACCAACTTGCTTACGGAGGAGGCCCAACATCAGATATATTGCCATTAGACATATCGATATCTATATTTTTACAATTTTTGTTTTTTCATTAATGGTAACTTCTATAAAATTTCTCATAAAATTACGTATATTTCTTAAAAATATATATATATATTTTTAATTACCTAACTAGTTTTTTCTTTCTTTACTTTTAGTTCACATGAAATCATTCAATGATTATAGACTGTAGATAGCAATCAGTGTTAACTTTGAAACCTAATCTTATGCATACTACGCTATTCAAATATAATCCACCAAATTATTTATGAAATTATTTTACAACTTACTAACAACATATGATGATGATGATCTTAAATTTCATCCAGTCATCAATATTTATTTTTAAAAGTTGAATACGTTATGATTATTCATGACTTAAAGTTATGAAAATTAAACTAGGGTCGTTGGCACCTCGTAAATTTGAATTTCACTATAATAATCATAAATTTTCAATTATATCACAGCAATGAAGACGAGTAATTACTACGGCTGGTTTTCATAATCAAAGATGCAAAATTATTACGAGTAATCTTTAAAAATAATAAAACAAAATATTATTAAGTAAAATTGATTACAAAGGAGACACATTATGCCAGTTTCACAGGTCATAGAGTACTACTGGATTTTTTAATTCACAAATTTCTTCTTCTTGAGTTAGCTTCCACATTTCAATAACCATCAAATAAGAAGAATACCAGCCAGTTCAGTTTTTCCCCTATTCAATACTCTGATTCACTGCTGAGTCTCACTACTGAGAAATTTAGTTCAATTCAGCCAGTGTGGTTCATCCTCAGTCTTTAGCAAGAGCCCATTGTGACGGTTGATTTAGGTAGGCGGCGATTACACTTCCCCAGTGAATGTAATGCTTGTGGTTTCCAGTGGAGAGAGTTGAAAGGTGGGGGGGGGAGATACGTAGGTTT
This sequence comes from Nyctanthes arbor-tristis, assembly GCA_963692815.1. Classification (NCBI taxonomy): domain Eukaryota; kingdom Viridiplantae; phylum Streptophyta; class Magnoliopsida; order Lamiales; family Oleaceae; genus Nyctanthes; species Nyctanthes arbor-tristis. The sequence continues at coordinate 15,287 of CAVNYN010268949.1, forward strand.
GGGGGCAAGGATATGGGGGTGTGGTTGCCACAGTTGCCGTCTGGTTTCTTTTTATCACCGGAAACGTGGGTTTGATGGTCGCGAGAGAAAGGTCACTGTTGGCTTGAGAGAGAGAGAGAGAGATTTGATGGGTTTGATTTGGGGCAAATTCCTCCTCAAGTGACTCACTGGGCACAGAGGAAAAATCAGTCTTCCAAGTCTACGTCTAAACAACTCTAAGCCATCACTTTCTACCAAACTCACATGCTTGTGCAGTTTATGAGACCTCTCTAGTGTCTCTCTAATAGCTATTGCCTCTGCATCTTCTAATACAAAGACGCCCTTCAGCTACTCGAAATTGATCGAGAAACGACGCTTTTACCTTGACAAAATTATCACTGGCAAAATAAAAAATGATGGATACGACCTCGTATAATACGATCTTGGCTGATTCAACCTCATTTAATGAGATCTAGTGGCATGCGCGAATTGTCTCTTCCCATTGATCCATGTGATCACTTGCAAAAAAAGCCTTGAGAGTCATCCTCGAAGTCCCTCTGGCATGGGAATTACTAAATAAAGAAAATGAAGGGCAATGGAAGATAAAACTTAAAAATCAGTGCACCATATTTATCGACAAACTCTAATCTACCAAAGTCACACAATATAGGCCAATGGGCCCACGGGCTTCTCTCTTGGGTCACGCGATTTAATCCCTGGCATGGCCGAAGGGGGCCCTAGTGGGTTTGGGCCCCCCAAATTGGCCTAATTTTGTTTTTATCCCTTTGAAATTTTGAAAAAAAAAAATGGGTTCTTTATATAAGAGGTAGTAATGTTCCACATGTCAACTACTAATACACCCATAGATGAAACAAATTATATTTCGATAAATACTCCTTTTCCTAATTGAGGTTTTGAAAGATACATTGATTTTGAAGTTATTTATAAAAATACCATACTCAATTATAAAAATACCCACACACCAATTTTTAATTAATTCCAATTTTTAATTAAATTTAATTATAATGATAATTATAATTATTATTAATATTATTATAGTTACAATAAGATAATTACTATATAATAATTGTAGTAGTCTCCTAACAAAACTACTACCACGTTGCCGTTGCTAAATTTCCGCTGTTAAAAAAATGCAACAGAACCCAAAGAAAAAAATGGTAACATGGCAAAAATTGTTAAGAAAATACCCGAATCTCGAAAAAAAGATGGTAACAATCATTATAAGACAAAAAAAATCATGTTGTAACACAAAAAAATCATGTGAAGAAAGAAGGAAAATTCATGTTAACAACCACCGGAAATCAAAATTTAAAAAAAAAAAAAAATCTATGTTACCAGTGTTAGATAATTTTACCATTGCAAAAAACACAGAAAACATTACGGTAACAAATAAAAACCAACAAAGATAAGGTAGCAATCCAATAAAGAACACGAGATGGTGTTAACACAGTTATTTAAAAAAAAAAAAAACCAAAAAATCCACCTTGAAAACATGGTATCATGATGTAAGGAAAAAAAATTTAAATCTAAAATGAGATGTTAACAAGTAAAGTAAAGGTTAGCAGAAAATTTCAAAAAAATAAAATTCATGATTAGATCTACGCCAAAAACTGTTCTCGCGGCGGCACCTTGCAGTAGCCGCTGTTGTGCGAACAACAGTAGAGGGTGCTAACAGCTTCGCCTCCCCCCTTTGCCCACCAAGATCTCATTCCACATTGAAGTGCCGTGGAGGATCCTCCCAAACTGTGTTATTACGATAGTTGAAGAATATTGGTTGAATGTTGTGAGTGGTGGGTGGGGGCCGATGGTGCTGCCAGCGGCGGCGACTATGGGAGAGACGGTTTTGAGATGAAAAAGAGAAGTGGTAAATAATTAGGCTCTGGGTAATGGTGGGATTATATAATGCGTGTAATTTTAAAAAATCTATATATATATATATATTAATCAATAGTTTATCTGACTCAATTTGATTGCGAGTTCAATTAAAAATGATTTTCTCTCTCATTGTCTGGTTCATTTAAAAAATCAATTGATAATGTCGTTATTCTATCATTATTATTATACTTTTCTTTATTGTCATAATTTTCCTTTAATCACTTTATTTTTATTTTAGAATTCTATCTCATATTAATTTAATATTTTTATTTCAAAACTCTATCTACATGTTACATTTCATATTTTTATTTTGGGATTCCTTCTATATATTAATTTAATATTTTTATTTCAAAACTCTATCTACATATTATATTTTAATCAATTTTACTATGTCTAATTGTATAATTTCATGATTTTATGTTCTCCTAATATATTATATTTTACTTTCTCAGCATAATATGTTCATGAAATACACGAGTGCTAAACATAGTAGTCTGTAAATGTACGGGTGTGAAACTAGTATATATTATGCTTTTTCGATTGTGTAATTTTATCATTTTATAGTCTCCTACTCCATTATATTTTATTTAATCAATTTTATTTTATCAGCATAATATGTCCGTGAAACGCACGGGTTTGAAGTATATTATATTTGTGAAACGTACGAGTGTGAAACTAATATATAATACTATCGGATTTTATTGTCTTTAAAGGAAATAAAAAATAGGGATTACTAAAAAACTTTTGGTTCAATTATTATACTTTTCCTTTTAACCATTTAATTTAATATTTTTATTTTGAGACTCTATCTACATATTATATTTTGGTTAGATATATCTTATATTTGCCTAATAGATTTTAATTACATGAAAATAGATAATATATCAATCGAGATTTCAATATTATTATTATATTTTTTGTTATTTTTATATTTTTCCGCTTAATCATTTAATTTAATATTTTTATTTTGGGATTTTATCTACGTACTACATTTTAGTTAGATATATTTCATATTTGTCTAATGAAATTCAATTTTACTTTATTCGATTGTATAATTTCATGATTCTATGTTCTCTTACTCTATTGTATTTTACTTTGTTACTATAACATATCTATAAAACACACAGTTGTGAATCATATATAGTATGTCCATAAATATACGGGTGTGAAATTAAATATAGAATTATGCTATCGAGTTTTATTGTCTTTAAAGAAAATAAAAAATAAGAATTAATAAAAAAATTATTAGTTCATCGAGATATCGATGGACTAATCACAAGAACTTAAAACTATGCCAAAAAATTAAAGAATTGATTATATGTTACTTGCAAATATATGATGCACATTAATTCTATGCAGGTTGTGTTTTTATATTTTTCAATGACATTAAGCTTGACAAGCACAATTATGTTATATTTTATATACGAAATTTCTTTAGAACTCTAATATGTAATGCACGGGTGAAAATCTAGTTTAAAATATTAAACTTATACATTTTTATTTAAATAATAAAAGTAAAAATAATAAGGGTGTTTTGCAATTAAATAGGGTAAATTTATAATTAGTTTTAGTATACAGGTGTAATTCAAAACCTTGTTAAAAAAATGTATATCATCTAATTTCCGCTTGTAAAAATGCCACAATCTCTTGCATATATAGCACATCATATTAAACATAGATTACTTAAATAAAAATTAGAAAGCAATAAACAACCATTAATAAAAAAAATCAGCTATTTGTAACTGTCATCTCAGAAATTATGCATCCATTTAAACTGGGCAGCAGTTACGACTCCTAATCTGACTAAAAGGTTTGATTAAAGACGTAAAACATGGCATTATCTCCCTAAAATCACGCCCTATAATTCAAACAACACATCAAAATCATCCATTGAATAATGATGGACGAAATCTACCAATAAAGTTAGTAACACAGATTCTTCTTGCATATCTGCAGAATAGGAAACTACATTTTGGAAAAAACAGAGTACAAATTGTTAACCGGAAAGACATTTCTCATGGTTCGTGTCAGTGTGTTGTTGCTATGCAATGGTGACTTGACGTCTATTGACTAGTATGTTGATTACTGTATGACTGATTTTCTTCTCCCTAAAACTGCTCGCTCGACAATCTAGAGGAGCTTATATACATGGAGATCTTAAAGGATTCAGACGATTATGGGCTGACATTGAAGTATATACTTGATAACACTGAATCGTTCATGTTATATCCATAGAGTCATCTCTACAGTTCTACCTCCAACTGAAAGAACAAACGAAAATGATGGATAAATATCCAATTTATGTCTACTACACAAGAAGGCTAATTTCCTCGATAGATTGTGGGATCTAGAACTTACAACTTTTGGGCAGTGCACTACACACAGTGATAAACGGTGGCAACAACAACCATGTAGTACCTTTAACTACCCTACCAACATCTGAACAGTTGGGTAAGGAGTTATGTGGGATTGTTATAAACAAAATCATTGAGGAAGAGATGCTATATTAGATAATTGTGCAAATGGACAATGAAAGCATTTGCATGGGTCAAATGTACGTGAATAAAGAGATACTAATTTTGAGCTTGTCCATGAACACTATAAACGAGGGATATGAATTCAATGTGTCCAAATCATACAAGAGTTTATACGCTATTAAATGTGTGGATAAACAGTGCAACTGGAGATTACATGCTACTGGAGTAAATAATACAAATATCTTCAAAATTTGGAAGATCAATAGCTGCCATTCTTGTTCATTTGTCCTCCTAAGCGGTGAGCACAAAAACGCGACAAGTGAAATTATTGCATACATAATAAAGTATAAATTTATGAGAATTAGAAAATCTATGCAGCCCAAGATATAGCTGTGGATATTAAGGACAAGTTTCTGCTAAAGTTAACATATAACAAGGCATGGCGTACACGTGAAAAGGCATTGAAAATGATTAGGGGAGATCCTTTTCAATCTTAACAAAAAGTTCCAGCTTATTTGTCTAGGTTGCGTGTTACTAATCCTGGCACAATTACTAATATTGCATGTTCAAATTCAAATTATCACATGTTATTTAATTTATTAGAATTAATTGTACATATTGTATTTTATTATTAACCATATATTTAGTTCTTATTTCTCTGGGATTGCTCAATAGATGTTAGGAAATCCCTTGATTTACTTCTTCCTTGTACGGCACTGGGGTAGACATCTTCCTTGTATAGCACTAGGACAAACATCTATATATAATGTAAATTACTGCAATGAACAGAGAGGTTCTTTGATAGATTTCTTGAAAATCTCTTCCTTTTCATCATGATATCATAGCCCCAATTCTGAATTGTACTCGATTCTCTCTCTTTCTCGTTTTAAAGATTCCATTCATGTCTTGCGTGGCTCTTATAGAAGATTACTAGATATTTTTTTCTTGGAATATTCTTTTCTAAAAAGTTCTCTTAGTTCCTATTGCTACCTACCGTGTCACTTGATAAAATAGAGGCCTTTCATGTTTGTTAAAGGGAAGGAATTGTTGGGGTCATATTGATGGAAGCAAGACAACACCTATAGATGCAAGAAATTTATCAAAGTGGGAAATCAAAGATGCCAAGGTTATGACCTGGATACTGGGCTTGGTAGAGCCTTATCTAATTCTGAATCTAAGGCCTTTTAAAATAGCCAAGAGGATGTGGGATTACTTGAAAAAGATTTACAATCATGACAACACCACTAGAAAGTTCCAATTGGAGTACGAGATGAGTGGCTTTGCGCAGGGAAGTCTCTCAATTTAGGAATATTATTCAGGTTTTCAGAATTTTTGGGCTGACTTATATAGATATAGTTTATGCCAATGTTCCTGTTGATGCTCTAGCTGCAGTTCAAGCAGTACATGAAATCATCAAAAGAGATCAATTCTTGATGAAGTTGCAATTAGATTTTGAAATCATATGTTCTAATTTGATGAATCGAAACCGTGTACCATCTTTGGATGTTTGTTTGAATGAACTTCTACAAGAAGAACAACATATTGTCACTCATGCTGCCGTGGAAAGTCAAGATAATATCAATTCATCAATTATCTTGGCCTATGCAGCGCAAGGGAAAAATAAACGTCAGACATGCATTCTGTCCAGTGTTATGGATGGGAAGAATATGGATATATTGCAAGAGATTGTCCGCAGATATTTTATAACTACTGCAAGAAGAAAGGGTATCATCTCTAGTTGTCCTATTCAGCCCAAAAGAAAGCAAGGAACTGTTAAATCATTTTGATACAACAGATGATTCTTTTTGCATTTTCTGCTTTTGGGCTCTCAAGTAATCATAATACTTCATTTACTTCTAAGCCATGGTATTTTGACTCTGGAGATTTAAACAACATGACCAATACTGCTATGTCTCTTTCCAATGTGAAAAGTTATGATGGAAACCTAAAAATTCACATAGTTGATGGCAATTCTCTACCTATCACTGTAATTGGTGACATTTCTTCCTCGTTAATTGATGTTTTTATATCTCCAAACCTTTCTACAAGCCTCATTTCTAGATACGTCCAATTTTCTAGTTCTGGTTGTGTTGTGCAAGATCAAGTGTCCAGGAAAATGATGGCAAAGTGGCCTAAAGTGGGACGACTCTTTCTCTTACACATATCACCTACCACATTCAGTCCTCGTTTTCCTTTATTTTCCTTTCCTTTAATGTTATTAGACATAGAAATCAACAATGGCATAGACGTCTTGGCCACCCAAACTCTCATGTACTCAGTATTTAGTTTAATTCTAGTTTACTAGGAAATAAAGAGTCACATTCTACTGCCCTTCCCTTTGATTGTATTTTATGCAAACTTGGAAAAAGTAAAATTCTACCTTTTTGAAGCAATGGATCTTGTGCAACACAATGTTGTGATATCATTCATAGTGATGCTTGGGGGATTTCACCAATTACTTCTCATGCTTGTTATAAGTATTTTGTTACGTTCATAGATGACTAGAGCGATTTTACTTGAATTTACTTTCTTCAGTCTAAGGCAAAAGTATTTTCAATCTTCAAGCTCTTTCTTACCCTTACTGAAGTGTTTTGAGTAGCTTGTTTTTAGATTTCTGAAAATGCGTTTACTTTGTCATTTCGAAAAACTGTTTTGAGAAACACAAAACTTGAAAGCACGTTTTTTTTGACATTTTGAGAATTTATTTGCCTATTAAGTAAATTAAATACTTTTGTTTAAGTAAATTAAATTAATTTTGTTCTTTCCTTAAAAAAAAAATTGTTCTAATATATCATTACCAAGATTAAAATATGAAATTTTGCTATAGTTTATTATGAGAAAAAAAGAAATACAAACAAACAAATAAATAACTAAATAAATAAAATTTAGAAGCATAGGACACGAATAAAATTTCAAATACGTGATTGAAAAATTATGAAATACTGTGATTGTTCAAGTAAAACTAGTTAAACCACCCGTACATTGCACAAGTAGAAAAAAATTATTAAAATATATTATTAGATAGTTACATAATAAATCTACAGTATTTACACTTCCGTAGAAAATATAAAAATAGAAGTATACATTACTTACATTACTTGGATTCATAAAATCAATTTATTTATTCATCATGAAATTCAAGATCGTTAAGAAGATAATCTATATTCGTACATCTAATCTTCCGTATATACATAATAAGTTCAATAACAAATGTACAATATCATCAAATTTAAATTTGCTGCCTCTATAATTATCAAATGTTCTGGTTGGATATGTCACCCCTTACCTGACCTGTACCCGTTTGAATCGAGTGTAGGGCAAGATAGTTTAAGTCAAGTAGGTAAAAAATACCTGTGACTTACCACATTTTCAAAAATCCTAAAAAAAATATAAAATACAAAAAATAAAAAAATTCAAATAACATTAAACTCACCAACACACAAAAGAAAGATGGTGAATGAATGAATTAAGATAAATTAGGGTTTGTTTTAGAATTGGCCTTTCAGATTTGATATTTTAATTTATAAGTGAAAAAAATTTAACAAAAACAAAATGGGAAAAGTGGTTAAGGCTTAAGTATTAAATTCAATTGTCATATGTTCAAATCCTCTCTAAGTCCTTCTACCAATTTTTTGTTAAAAAAAAAAAAAACAATTACCTTCAATTTATAAGAGAAAAAAGTTTAACAAAAAGAAAATAAGTAAAGTGGTTAAGGCTTGAGTATTAAATTCAATTGTCATATGTTCAAATCCTCTCTAAGTCTTTTCACCAAATCTATACACACACACACACTTAAAGAGATGATAGTTTCTTCTTTTTTCCCCAATCCAAACTCACTTGCTAATCTATATATACACTCAAAGAGAGGATAGTTTCCTCTTTTTTTTTTTTATCCCGCCCAAACTTACTTGCTAATTCTAGAAATCTGATCTAGGTCCTTGGTTTTTATTCACTTATCTTAGCCATTGATTTCCATTTTTCAATTAGTTTAATTAATTAGTTACATTTTAAATTTCTTTTTTTATATTTTAATAATTATTTTTCTTTTACTATCCACCGATTCTTTTGCAAATTCCCCCAATCACTACTCCTTTGTTTACGACACATTTTTTCCTCATCCATCCAAATCCCTCCATCTTCAAGAAGCTGGATTTGGATAATACAGTCTTCAATTCATATTTATCCTTTGTCTATCATCCAGTTGTTTTTTCAAATATGGTG
>CAVNYN010268950.1:0-131048 GCA_963692815.1 Nyctanthes arbor-tristis
CTTGCTAATTCTAGAAATCTGATCTAGGTCCTTGGTTTTTATTCACTTATCTTAGCCATTGATTTCCATTTTTCAATTAGTTTAATTAATTAGTTACATTTTAAATTTCTTTTTTTATATTTTAATAATTATTTTTCTTTTACTATCCACCGATTCTTTTGCAAATTCCCCCAATCACTACTCCTTTGTTTACGACACATTTTTTCCTCATCCATCCAAATCCCTCCATCTTCAAGAAGCTGGATTTGGATAATACAGTCTTCAATTCATATTTATCCTTTGTCTATCATCCAGTTGTTTTTTCAAATATGGTGAAAATGATTCTAGGCTATCCTCATTTTTTTTTAATTTTCGACCATCCTCGTTTTCTCTAACTGGTATTGGCTTAGATCTTAAAGGTCAGAGGCTATGTTTTGGATACTATTCGATGAGAGGTCTAGTCGTATTTGCCTGCTGTTTTTCGACAATTAATCGAAATCTATTACGGATAATCGTTACCGCTGTCAATATTTAAGATAAATTTAAGCTAATTTTTTGTTTCCTTTTAAAAATCCCAAATCGTAAATATCTTTTTGTAGATCTTATAGGACTCTATGGAATTTGAATTTTATAAAACCCTAACTTTATATAATACTAATTTGAGACTTGTTTCAATTAATCGTAAATTATAGGACCCTAAATTTATATAATCCGAATTTTATAAAACCCTAATTTTATAAAATTAGGATTCAAGACTTATTTTAATTTATGGAAAATTTTGTTATACCTTTTAAAATCCCTAACCCTAATTATATATTCGGATATTTTGTAGACTTTAAAGACTAGATATTTTTGTGATACTTCATTTTTGGTAAAATTGTCCGCGATTTTGGTTCAAACAATATCTTTAATTGATTTAAGATTCATTTTTAGAGCCCGTATTCTTCAGAGCTTTGTTTATATTACTATTTAAGAAGGCTTCGTAGTTATATAGTTTATCAATTATTTTACATATCAATTGTTGAAGTTTCGATCCTAAATAAATTTATGATGTATTTGTCCTTCGTTTATAATCGGGGATCCAAATGATTTAGGGTTAGAATAGGTTCCAAACCTGATTTCTTCGAGATATCATTTTTTCCAATTCATAAGAAGTGTTCCAATTTGATTTCTACTTATCTATTCGAGTCGATTTCTACTTATCTTTATATAATTTCTTTCCTAATCAATCATGGTTCCTCTCCTTCTTTTGCTCCAGTTTTTGTCCTCAAAGATTGGCTCCATTGTCTGAACGAAGGATTGATCAATAGGCCAGGCTGTATTGTGCATCATGGTTGGTGTTTCACAGGTTCTGATGACTGTAATGTCATCTCTCGAGCACCAAAGACGGCCCTCCATAGAGTAATAATTTTTAAACGAGTGATAACATAAATTTACTGAATTATAATATCTTAGTGGCAGCTAATTTATATAAATTTTTATGCACGCTAAAGCTAACAATGTGCTCTTTTATTTAGTGTTCTAAAACGTATGCAATATGTATTGGGTGTGCTTGTTCAACTTTCATGGGACCGGTTGATGAATTTTCTTTTTAAAATTTCAGTTACCATGAAAATGTATTCATTAGCTCCTATACATTGCACATAGTTCAACATGATAAATAATTCTGCCACGTATGATTTATCGGAATTCCAACACCAGGCATGATTGAGGTGAGGTTGATCTCCTAGTAGAAGATATAGATTGGTAGTTATATGGATAAAATAGTAAGAGTTTTCTCTAGCCCTACAATGTCAACCTGATTGGGTACTTTACATGGTATATAATGTCTTCTTTTTTAGTTTTTTATGTTTTTTTCCCCTTTTGAGTGAAGCTCACACTGTGTAATACATGATTACCTTCGTTTATTGTAGATGAATCAATTATAAGGAGAGGTGTGTGTGTTTATGGCAATTTACAAAGTTTCTTTAATAAAAGGACGATAACGTGGAGTTATATGATGAGAATTTCACAATGTCCTATATCCCTTCCGATCTAATTGAATATTTGAGTCTTTTACTACTTTCAAAGGGTTTAATACATTTCTGTCAAAACAATTAGCTGCACTATATTTAATGTGAATGATTGTTCAAGAGAAAGATGAAATATTTATAATAAGGTTGAACTTTGTTTATGGCATGGGATGGAGAGAATGCCAACAGACTGAAATTCATACAGCTAAGTCTTTGTTCACCATTTCCACCGCTAATGAGACCTAATTGCTGTTGAAAACCATTTAGGATTTCTTGGGAACTCCATTGTTTTGCTGACAGTAATGGACAGACTTTATGGGTGGGGATTTCTATGGCTGAATTGCAAAATAAAAAAAGAAGGCTAATGTGGCTTAAGCTGATATTCACGATATAATAATAATAAAGAGCATTGTTGAATAATGTATACAAGAGGATGAATTGAGGAGACTCTTGGAAAACAAGCCACAATCCATCTGCTATGATGGGTTTAAACTTCTGGATGCATGCACATTGCTCTGATTTCTTGATATCTCTATCTCTTCAATGATTCCACAAAATTAGCAGTTTTATGCCGCATTTGGTTAATTTGTTTAGTAGTCCCAAAATTTAGTCTTTTTCATTTCTAGAGTCGATTTAATTTATTTGTTCTTGGGTGGGTGGGAATGATTTTATTTGCTGCTACATTTGAGTTTTGTTGTTCAAATTATGTTTGTTTGATATGTTGATTATTGTGTGATATTCAATTTTTCTTTCAGTGTAGGCACATTGGACCAAATTTATGAGCCACTTGTGCATTAAGATTCATTATATTTTTCTTTAAAAAAATCATTATATTTTGTCTTTTATTATTGCTCGAATAGTCTAATTATTATTTATTTATTTATTTTTGTTGGGATCCTTAAGGGGCTATTTGGTGATGAGCAGATCAAAATTTTTGGATTGGAAGGCGCTGCTACTCATTTCATTTTTGTCTAAAAAACTAAGCCTAAATAGGACTGGAGCTTATTTGAGGGCACTGTGTTCTTTGGGAATCATTACCACACTAAATGGAGAGGAAATGGATGAGTCTAGAAAGGAATTCTTAGCAATGGATAAAACAATTCTTAACATTGGATAAAACAACTCAATATAAGGGAGATGAAACTAAGACTTTAGTCACTTGATGTGTACGTATGATTCATCATTACCTATGTCCTTTCATCAAATTGAGTTTTCTCGGCCTCAAGTGCTTGATGATTCTCCTCCAGTTTTGTATAAAACTGAAACATACAAAACAAGGACCTGGTCATCATTACTAATTCAATGTTATATGTGCATAACAACTTCTAACTCATGAACGATGGACTCAACACTACCTTCTTCCTTCTGTTGTGTCCAAATATTGGTGTTGATGCAAGGGTTGTCTTGGACTTTTGTAATGATGCAACAGGTCTTCACTTAGTAGAGGAAATGATTTTACTGAAGGTATATAGTTACACAAGACAAATGAAAGAATCTGATAAAAGGGAATGATTAAAAAGTAATTGCAATGCCGAATAAACCGGATAAGAGATTACTAAACAGTTATATTCACCGGATTGCTACTTATTATCAAGTTGCAACAGCTTCCTTGATGTCGTAAATGATACTAGCTACACCTAAATAGAAAATACAAAGGAGCACTAGGTGATTATTAGGACTGGGTGCGATGGAGGAGGTAGAAAACATGGGGAAATGACCAGTGGTTTTGGGTTTCAAGCCGAGAAGGTGAAAGGCTTGAGTCACTTTTATGCCCATTTTTTTTTTGGGTGGACTAAAGTCTGTTTTTGAATGTTATTGTATTATGGAAAAGACTTTGAGTCAATTTTATGGCCATTATCTTTTGATGTATGAATTTACATATTGAGTACAGTTCTATATTTATAGTTGAAAACTAATACTTTAAATTGAGTTTAATGTTTACAACCCTATATATGCAATGAAAGAAGCAGTAGTTGTTAATAGGCTTAGCTAAACACGAACTACTTCACCCCTTCAAAAAGAGAAGAGAAGAAAAGGATGAAACACATCACAAAAGAGAAGAAACAAATAAAAATGGTTGGCAGTTGGCTGTACAATTTATTATTATTTTTTTTATGTTAGATCTTTTAATTATAATTATATAATCTTTTGTCTTAGATCTTTTTTTATTATTATATTATAGCCATGAAATTTGTTGTCATAGATTTTTTTTTTCTTAGTGCACTTATACTACGTATTTCGAAATTTTGAGATTAGTTATTAATACAAATTAGTAGCTATAGTTTTGAGGGTTAGTGAGTTGAGGATTATGATATGTGACAAAAATGGAAAATGGCCACTAAAGTAATTCCATTGTTTTTCTTTTGAAGTACAATTACATTCTACATTATAGCAATATAAAGTTGCATAAACATATATATCTTGTTGAAACGCAACGCAAATAAATCAACAAATACAAATTCTTATACAGGGAAGCTACAAAAAATGTTTTTAACCTGTTTTTGAAACATCGTACAAATGTAAATTTTGGCAACTAATTGTTTAGCTCAGTATTAATGTGTTAAATAGGTGATTTTAACATATTGATTTTTATAGTCGCAACAACTTAAAAAATGAGGTTGTTCAGGTTTAACAATATTTATGCAATTATGATTACTACTGATGAACAGTTTAGTCTATTTGTTCAAGACCTCCCTTACAACGCACGAGTGAAATTACTAGTTTATTGTTTAAAAAAATTATCACAAGGTTTATCAAATAAAAAAGGTAGGAAAATCCCAGTACAAAAGGTATCGAGACTTAATTCACTTAATTAATATATAGATTATACCAAATAATTCAATAGGCAATTATTCCATGATATTCATGATTAAATGCTAATGGATTAAATGAAAAAAACTAGAAATTATTTTAATAAAATAAATATAGCGAGCTATCATTGCCTTCTTGAGTAGTCATTTCACATTTCGGTAGCAATTTGATCTCTAACTTGTCCCATCTGAACTGTTTGACTTGTATCAAAATGTATGGGTTCTTGATTTGGAATGGACTCTATCACATCATCAAATATCATGCTTTCTGATGAATACTCTCGAAATAGTCTATCTAAAGCACGCTCTTGGCGAATAAAGTTGTGCACTGATGCTCTTGGCTTTGCCTACTAAGCGGATAGTTGGTAATCAATTTCAAAATTAGAAATCTTGCCTTCAAAACTCAGATGTATTGTTCAGTAATATTACAACATGAGGAGTGTCTATAGTTAAATAACTCTTCCTTTCAAGGCAATCTTCCTCTTCCAGCATAATCACGTAGATGATATTGTTAGAAAATCAGCAGTGCAAGTTAACATAAGGTAAATAGAGATCATTGTCAGAAACAGAATGTGAATTGAATCCACTGTAAAAAAACAGAAGGTAAATAGAAATAGAACGTAAATAGAACCCACTGTCATAAATAGAAACATAAGGTAAATAGAACGTAAAACAGAGACTACTGTTAGAAATAGAATGTAAACATAGACTACTGTCAGAAACAGACGGTAAATAGATTGTAAATAGAACGTAAATAGAATCATACGTAGGAAACAGAAAGTAAATAGAAACCGAGGCATGTGTTTGGCATAGTGTCTTTAAAACAAATTCGTCCCCAATACGCTGGACTACTATTTCCAAGGATACGATGGTCTAGACCTGGAGGAAACAACGCTGGAACAGAGCAACGAAATTCCAAAGCAAGCAACACATCCAATAGGGGGCCGCCACATACCCCTTCGGACACCATAAATGGTGTCCTTAGGACACCATAGAAACATTCTTGAACAGTATCATGATAAAGAGGTTTATAGTAAGAAAATGTGGAGGAAAATTCATTTTCCCAAAGGCCAGAAACTGGTCCCTATATAGGCAAAATAAGGTTTGTCAAAAGCCAAAAATTAAATGTGAATATTCATTGGAGTCAAATGAAAAGGAACATCAACAGTCACAATTCTTCACATTTCAGTACATGGTTTAAGTGTTAAAATTCCATAACTTGTTTTAGCCAAACTCAGTCAGATTAGGAGCCCATTTCCAGTCTGACATTTGTGTAAATAGGTCACATTTGCATACAAGTTCAATGGTCTAAAGTATATTTCTGATCCGTGATTTGCACCCGCTACAAGTGCCCGCGGAAGAGAGAGCTTCTCAGCTACACAATTTACGTATTACAAATATATAAACATATTTAACCAAGTCATTGGATTACAACCTTTCCAATGTGGGACAAGGTTTTCCTAACACTTAAACTCATTTCTTATGACAAACTTTGAGACTCAATTTCTCATTCACCCAACCACTATTTTAGGCAAATGAACATATGTTTTCCAAGCTTTTGACAAGAAGAACACAAATTAGAATTTACATCTCAAATTTAAGAATCAAATAGCACTCAAAGTTATGTCCAAAATGCCTATTTTTTGAACAATCCCCGACATGAATGGAAATTGACTTGATAAAATTCAATAGTCGAACCCTGCATTAGATATGTAGGTGTAACCCTTTGAACATTCCATTGCCAAAGTATATTTACTTTACTGGCCGACCAGTAGACTCGATGCCCTTGAACTGTTGTGCCGTTTATGTAAACTTTGATATACTTAACACAAGATTCTCCCTGACACAGTTCATTTCTCATGGTCATGTTCGTTTGTGGACATGAACATCTGCATAGTTCTACGAGAGTTTCTAAGAATTGAACTCCAAACAATTCCCTTTGAAGCAGTGCCATTTCTATTTCATATAGGTGATTCTTTTCAATCTATAAGAATTATTAAAAGCATTTCTGCTTAACCTTACTTTTCCCGTATCACTGTTACATAAAGGAAGTTTTGAACCCTCACAGTGACCTAACTAAGTCTTTACAATTAGGTTATCTCTTTGAACCTAGATCTTGGAATCTCCAGTCAACTAGGCTGGGTTTCCTTTCTATCGACTTATATTTTTAGTTGCTTTAATCTCATTCTTTTTTAGGACTTTCCAACTAAATCTCGATTCAACCCTTTCGTCAGCGGATCCGCCAGATTATCTTTTGACTTCACATAGTCAACAGAGATAACCCAAGTCAAGATTAATTGGCTAATGGTATTATGTCTTTGACGTATATGTCTATACTTCCATTAAACATATTACTCTATGCTTTGCCAGTCGAAGATTGACTGTCACAATGTATGCAGATAGTAGGCACAGGTTTTAGCCATTTTGGAATATCCTCTATAAAATGTAGTAGCTATTCCGCTTCTTCACCATACTTGTCTAAAGCAATAAACTCAGATTCTATAGTGGACCTGACTATAACCTTTTGTTTAGAGGATTTCCATGATACATGTACACTTTTTGAAGTAAATACAAATCCACTTGTGGCTTTTGAATCTTTTATTTCCATGATACATGTACACTTTTTGAAGTAAATACAAATCCACTTGTGGCTTTTGAATCTTTTATATCAAATGTCTAGTTGGCATCATTGTATCCTTCAGCCATATATCTGGTATAGTGTAGCCCGTAATTATAAGTGTATCTCAAGTACTTTAGTACTCTTACCATCACTATCTAGTGGTCAGGTCTCGTACAAGTACATAAGACTTTCAATAGCCTTGGAATATTCAACTTGTAATAAGCCCTCACTTGTCTTCTTCTTTGATAGCTGCTGACCAGTATTTATTAGGATTCTAGCTGTTCCTGAATCGTCCTTGTTAAATTACCCAAGAATCTTGTCTACATAGTATGAATGATTCAACACAAGTCCACCAGTCTTCTTGAAGTTTTAACTTCAAGAATTACATTAGCCAATCCCATATATCTCATGTCACCACGTGATTTTTTAACATGTATTTAGTGAATTTAATCATATTATGATTATTGCCAACGATGAGCATATCATATACATAAAAACACAAAATGACATAGTCATTTCCATTATCTTTTATTTAGACACACTTGTCACATTTATTGATTTTAAATCCACACTCTACCAAAACATTAATAAACTTTTCATACTATTGTTTTGGTACTTGTTTCAAGCCATACAACGACTTCATCAGTTCATACACCTTGTGTTCTTATGTTTTGTTGCTTTAAACCCCTTGGGTTGTCTCACAAAGATTTTCTTTTCTAAATCACTATTTAGAAAAGCAATCGTTACATTCAACAATTTCGTGACCAGGTTTGTCATAATAGTACCATGTTCCTTTGAATTTCCTTTTAGAAATTCCACCTTTAGGCCCCAACTTAGAGCTTTTGTCAATGTTCTAGATTTGTTTATGTTGGCCTTAGAACTTTGACCTGCTCTACAATATTAGCTTGGAACGGATTCAACAGGAGTGAATACACATTCTTTGACCTTATTTCCTTCTTTAATTCGAAGTCTAATAATAAGGTCTTCAATTCTTCAGGTAATTCTTAAAATCTTCCCAAGCCGGAAGTAGCTTTTTGATAATAGCTGCCATTTGGAAGATTTCACTCAACACTATTCCCTCGGCATGGATGTCATGTACGATGACCTGGAGCTTTTGCACTTTGACTAAAACAGTTTTAGAGTCTATCATTTTATAGTCTAAGAACTGGTCAACAATAAATTTATTGGCATTGACACCCCTGGTCTTAAATTTCCATTCAAGAGATTCTCGCCGTTTACTTTTGAACTATAGACGTTGTATAGCAAATCAGTCAAGCTGCTTATAACATTACTCCGGGAAAGGAGAAAAAAAATGTTTCCAAGCATCAACAGCACTGACAGCTTGAATGTCTCCTTGACCTTTTCAGGAGCTTCTTTAGTCAAGAATCAAACATTTCCTACCAAGTGGTTCAGTATTTCTTTAGTGCATGTATAACCACTTTTGGTTACATGCCCCTACACTGCAAGACCTTCTTCCATATCTACAAATAGTTCAGAGTACCTTTCCCCATTCATCTTTGTTTTACCTTATAACCATAATAGGTTTCCTTCTAAATGTTTCTGACATATATTAAGAAATGTAATATATTTCAACAACATATTAGAGGTACCCCAACTAGACACTAAGATCACACCGATAATTTCTTGTGCAATTCTTTCAGTCAACAACACTAATCATCCGTAAAGGTGTTGCATTTCATGCTTGACCCCATGTCTTAAATGGTTCGTACTAACAACACCACACTAGTCATTCTTGTTAAGTATATTCTCAACTCTTTTATAGAGGACAAACTTCCCTATAATTTCATCCTTGTGTAACACCAAATTGTGCTACAATTAACACAAGCAGGATAACCCATGTCACAAATAATTTTTCCAATTGGGAATAATCACAAGCCTTGAAATCATACTTCCGATCTCAAGTCCCAAAAATTGGAGCAGTAGCGACAGGAATTTTCATAATTGAAAATTTCAATTTTTTAAGGATTTTAAAAAGATTTGAAGCGCTTGGCTACCACCGTAATCCGTTATTCTTGATATTGGTCACGATAAAAGGCTTTAAAGATTTCATGTCGCTCGCCAAATTTATTTTAAAGAAAAACACAAGTTAACGATTAATTGGACTTTATTTTCTAAATATGAGATTGGTGTCTAATTAATTGTTAAGTCCGTTATCAAAGAAAATCTCTATTGTTCAGCCTGAATCGCAAGTCTTGTAAAATAGTTTTTAAATCCCAAATTAATATTTTTTTAGTCCATTTTAGTTCTAAGCCCAACTTTTAGCCCAAGATTTCAAAAGCCTTGCAAACTAAACTAAGCCCAATTTCAAGCCCAAATCTGGATTTAAGTCAAGCCAAACACAGCCTAAAGACTATTTCAGCCTATCTTTGAACCAACGTTGAAGAAATCTGATTGGGAGCCAACGTTCCTTCACTCCCCAGATTTTTCTGTAACACAAAAATCTACCCAATATCCCCCTTAACCTCTCCCATGATCTCTTCCACACCTACGCTCACCCTTTATTAATTGGCATTAACTCACAGCAAGGAAATACTCACTCGGCAAACACAATCCCAAGCTAAAACACACTTCTGCAATCACATTCAGTACACAGAAGTATTACACACCCACACCCAGAAAGTTACACACGTCTCAGCAATACATTCACATTACACACAATTTCCAGCAAACATTTACTCATTGAACTCCATTTTAGAATTTAGCCATACATTTCATTCACGAATAAATCAAGCACAAAGATACACAAGTCACGTTCGCTACACCAAAATTCAAGCCTTTTTACAGGTATACACACATGAAATTGCAATTTCACACACACACACACACACAGAGGCAGCTTCTACTGCCTTCTCTGCTAGTGGAACCCGGATCGGCCATTGCCCTTCGACCAAGTAGCTTCTACTGCCAAACCAAATTCTAGCCACCGCCGCAGTCGCCGCCAGCTGCTTACTACCGTTCCGCCGCTACAACCACCATCTCATTCAGCCGAAAAAATAGAGAAAATTTTCCTCAAACAGAAACCCAAAAACCGGAGATTAGGTGCCAAATAACCGTGGAACTTACCCCATCCGTGAACCATTTCGACCCCTCTACCCTTGGTCGAACCAAATCGCCCGAACCCTCCACCCAAGCTTCTCGAACTCCTCTGCCTTCGAACCTAGTTTCGAACTAATTCGCCACACCCGAAACTCAGTTGAACCCCCAAAGCCTCAAACCAATCCTCGAACCCCCAAGCTTCGAACCACTCATGAACCCGCGACCAAAGCTACTGTAACTCGAACCCATTTTCACTTTTCAACTCTCTGCCATCTCAAACCTTGGCCGGCAAGCTCGAACCTCCATTCGAACCCAAGCTTCGGTCAAACCCCAAACCTCGACTCTCCTCTTGATAGCCTCTCTGACCGATTCTCAATTTCAAATGAATTGGGAGTTAGGGATTTGAGTTAAATTGAGAATCTAATTTCTACTTCAAATCCCCAAGTTAGATATGCGTCAGCCATGGTCCCCCGAGTTTCGATTGTTCTATTTTAGTCCTTAGGAGTTATCAGTTTTCAAATTGTTCTAGTATTTTTATTTCTGGCCGATTTCAGTCTCTGTAGTTTCACTGATGTTCAAGTTAATCTAAAAATTTTAGTTTAGCCAGTTTCAGTCCCTATATTTTTAATGATATGTAAATTGATCCAAAAGTTTCGGTCTTATATATTTTAGTCCCCAATATTTTGAAAAATTCCATTCTAGTCTTAAAGGTTTTGAAGGGTTATGTTTTAACTCAAAACTTTTAAAGTTTACGACTTAACCCCATATCTTATTTAGATTTAAATATTTTCAAAATTTCTAATTTTAGCTATTTATTTGCTAGACGAGGCGTGTGACTTGGCGCATAATTGGTTGCCCTAAGCTTGAACTCAAAAAGGAAAGCAATTTAAAGTAGATTTCCTATTCAATGTTATTTTCAAAGTTATATGTGCGCTTTTATGAAATGTATGATGCAATTCTATATTATGTTATTATGTATGTGTTGTATGTGATTTATGGAAACATGAAAAAGTATGCGCATAATTAGCTCACCTTAATCGGGAGCCCACAGACTTAGCTCATCATTTGACAAGCCCACAGACATAGATAATTGCTTGTTGAAAAGCAAGCCGCAAACGTAATTTGCATATGTACACGTGTTTAAGTGGCATAATATATGTTGCATGTTTTACAGTTAGTGCGCAGGAATCTACTGATTGTTTCTTCAAAATGCTCACCTCTTATTTCAAAACATTTTAGGTCCTAGAATTGACAGCAACTCGACCGGTGATGATAATTGATAAAGAGAATGAATAAGTGTTCATTTGTTAACGTTCAACTTTCATTGATTAATTATAGACCTTATGGCTATTTCAAAGTTGTTTATTTTTGACAATGGGTTTATTTGAGATTTCATTATGTTATTTTAAATAAGGAAAAGAAAAAAAATTCCAGCACTTATTTATGTAAATCTTTAAGTTTTCCACACTTTTAAATGAGATAGAATAGATTTTGTAGCGTTTCTGGTGTTCAGAACTCGGGACGTTACAGCATGGTATCAGAGCGTTGTAGCTACTAGAATTTTCTTAATTGAAAATTTTGATTTTTTAAAGATTTTAAAAAGATTCGGTAGCATCTCGGGCGTTCAAAACTCATGGCATTCAATCTTGGTATCAGAGTGAGGTCTATGTTTCTGTAGACTTGTTTAAAGCATAATTTTGAAAAGAAATTTGACTGTTTCTAACTTAATTGCCACCCGCTGTCGTTCGTGCCGCCAACTCCAGGTAAAAGTTTGTTTTCTACTTGAAAGAAAGTTATCTTTTTGGATACGATGTTTTATGTATTTTATTTGTATCTGCCTGGAAATTTATACATGCATATAAGAAAGGAAAAGTACATGATATAGTCTGGCAGATACCATGGAAAAGTTAAACAGTATTTATCGTATCCTAATAAAGAAAGGAAGGTTTTGTTAGAGTTTGAGCTGGTCATGGGCATAATATGGGCATAATATGAATTTTAAGGAAGACGTGACCAACGTAAAAACAAAGAAAATTTCTTTCAAAGTCCTCAAAATATAGCTAAAAGTTACTAAGACCCCAAATAACTGGATCTTGCATAATTGGTTAACAGATATGGCAGAAGATAACGGAAATGGACAGGCTGAAGCAGCCAGGTTAGCATATAAGGACTTCATGGCTGACCTTAATTGGACCAAGAGTGAGCATGTGGATCGGGTTCGTGCAGCTCGTATTCAAGCCATGAGCTTTGGGTATCAGATGGCCACAGCTAGGTCCATACAATACTTTATAGACATGTTCGACGAGGAAGGGCAGACAAAAGCTACGAACATCAACTTTCACGTCCACATGGCTCGAGGTGGGAACATTGACTTTAACCTCTTCTGCGATGTGCTCTTAGCGCATTGGGGAGCGTATGCGCAATATGGTGATGCAGCCTTCCCCACGTTTCCACCCGTACCTGAGCCGGAGGATGACCCGGAAGAGGACCCAGATGAAGATTCGGAGGAAGATCCTAATGAGGATATTGTTGAGGAGATTCCTGCAGAGATTCCTAAGGAGATTCTTCTGGAGATTCCTGAGGAAATTCCAGATGGGATTCTCGTGGAGGAATCAGATGAGGAGTTAGAAGAGGATGAGGAAGTAGAGGCTTTAGAAGGCTTTGAGCTAGAATTATCTACTACATGGGAAGACATACCCCCTCTACCCAAGAAGTTTAGGGCGTCGAGTAGTTGGGTTAGTGATGATGATGACTAGAGATAGATGATGGCTTAGCATAGTTGTCATTATCCACATTGTATATGCTTTCTTTTTAGAGTTGCTCTTATTCATTTTGTTGAGACTAGATGCTTCTTTGATGTACTCCTCTTAAAGGATTTTGATGAATAAGAATAAATGAAGATTTTTCATGTTCCTTGAGTTGTTCTTCTTTATCTCCTATTGTGTTGGAATATATATACCCTTCAAGTTACTAAAAAGTAAACATTGTTTTGTAAGAAATGGTGCGCCCAACACAAATCGATGTGGTCTGAGAACTCATTAGGGTCGTGCAAAGATTGGCGCAGGTCCCAGCTCCAACTCCGGCTCCTGCAACAGCAGCACCTCTAGCCGCTCCGGCGGTCCTAGTCCTCGAGCAGTTCTGTTGGCATCATCCACTGACATTTAAAGGTGAGGGTGGGCCACTGGCTATGGATGAGTGGATCCACACTATGGAGAAAATTTTTTGCCGTATTTCATGCCCCAAGGATTAGAAGGTATTGTGCCTGAAATTCAAGCTAATCGGTGGGGCTGGACATTGGTGGGAGTCAGGGTCTCGTACTAGGACTGATGAGAAATGGAGGAACATGACTTGGGCTTAGTTTAAAACTGAGACCACGGACAAGTACTTCCCCCAGGCCTTCTATGATCACAAGGAGGTGGAGTATCTGCAACTGATGTAGGGAGATAAGGACATCACAACTTATGAGAGAGAATTCGAAGAGCTGTCCCGCTTTGCCCCCCACCTAGTGAACACCGAGCATATAAAGGCCCCCACGCTTAGAGAGAGGGCTGTGATTCGAGATCTGGTAGATCACTAGCGCCTTCAATCTCCCTACCTATGGTGAGGTTGTGATAAAGGCGCATAGGGTTGCTTACTTAGGAATGAAAATTGGGGGCCAGCAGGCTCAAAAGGATCACGTGAAGAGGAATGGTCCGACCAGAGTAGGAATAGAAACCATGGGCCAGGATAGTACAAGAGGTAAAACACTGGGTCAAGTAGCGGCCAGAAAAGTGTTGCACCCTAAGTGCTAGAAATGCAAGAAGCACCACTCAGGAGAGTGCAGGATGGGGCAGAACGTCTGCTACCGCTATGGCCAACCAGGGCACTTCTCCTATGAGTGCAAAAATGGTAGGCCAAGCAAGGGCACAGATCATAAAGAGCTGGAAACGTGGCGCATCGCTTGGCATTGACTCCAGAACATTCGACAATACATAGCGTATTCCACATATCCATACATGTGAAAGTATGCTCTCGACCCAAGTCATGTCGTTAATGTTCAGTTAGTTGAGGTATAAGAAGATCTGATCTATGATGAAGCTCCAACTGCCATACTCCACAGAAAAGTTACGCCAATTAGAAAAGAAAAAACATGCATTTCCAGGTTTGGGAGAAAACATTTCTCAAAGTGGTGCCAATAAAGTGTGTGCTTCATTTTGGTAAGAAAGGAAAGCCGAGACCAAGGTACTAGAATTTAAGAAGTGTGAATTTTGGCTGAATCGAGTAGGCTTTCTAGGCCATGTGGTGACGGCTAGGGGGATAGTGGTGGAGCCCGCTAAAGTTGAGACGGTTACTAACTGGTCTTCGCCTACCAATGACGCTGAAGTGAGAAGCTTTCTAGGTTTTGCTGGATATTATCGGCGATTCATAGAGGGTTTCTCCAAGATAGCAGGTCCAATGATGTGACTCACCTAAATGGGTGAGAAGTTCATTTGGATAGATAAATGCGAATAGAGTTTACAGGAGCTGAAAAAGAGATTGGTGTTGGCAACAGTGTTGACAATACCAGACAACTCCAACAGATTTGTAATCTATAGTGACATATCCAAACTGGGGTTAGGTTGCGTTTTGATGTAGAAAGGTAAGACGATTGCCTATACGTCTAGCCAACTGAAACCCTATGAGGGAACTACCTGACCATGATCTTGAACTCATCATTGTAGTGCATGCTTTAAAGATCTAGCGTCACTACTTATATGGGAGTAAATGCGAGATTTATACCGACCACAAAAGCCTTAAATCTCTTCTTCACTCAGAAGGAGTTAAACATGAGGCAAAGAAGATGGTTGGAGCAGGTGACTGCGATATCTTGTACCACCTAGGTAAGGCTAATGTTGTCGCAGATGCTTTGAATAGGAAGAGTATGGGTCAGTTATCATATTCGGTATAGTTCAAAACCAGTTAATTAAGGATTTCGAGAATCTGAGAATCAAAGTGGTTGGATCGAAAGGACCTAAATTGGCAGTTATTGCCAGTTTGACGGTCAAACTAGATTTAAGGGACAGAATTATTGTAGCACAGAAGGATGATCAGTTCCTGGAGAAGATAAGAGCCAAGGTTGGAACGGAAAGGAAGAAGGGATTCAAAATCTCTATTGATTGTGCTTTCATGCTCGATGGTTGTGTTCGCGTGCCTAGAAACAACTAGCTTTGGGATGAGATTTTGACTAAAGCCTGCTCCGCCCTGTATGCTGCAAATCTAGGTGGTACAAAGATATATCGAGACTTGTGAGAAACCTTTTTTGGAAAATGTCTAGTGTGCTAACAAGTAAAGGCTAAGCATCAGTGATCGTCAGGGTTGCTGAATCCTTTGGAGATTCCTAGTGGAACAGGGAAAAGATTGCCATGGATTTCGTAGTGAGTCTCTCCAGATCGGTGAGTAAGCATGATGCCATTTGGGTTATTTTAAACGAACTCACAAAATCCACTCATTTCTTGTCAATCTATATGAATCTCTACCTGGATCAGCTTGCTCAGATCTATGTCAAGGAAATTGTGGGACTTCACAGAGTGCCAATATCTATTATATCGGATAGAGATTCATAGTTTACGTCAAGATTCTGAAAGTCATTACAGACCGTGATGGGCACTAAGCTAAAGTTTAGCACATCCTATCACCCCAGACAGATGGACAGTCTGAAAGAACTATCCAGATATTAGAAGACATGTTGAGGGCCTGTGTATTGGACTTGGGTAGTAGTTGGGAAACTCATTTGCCATTAGTCGAGTTTGCCTACAATAACAGTTTTCAGGCAACTATCGGCATGGCCCCATACGAAGCTCTATATGGCCGATGATGCCGTTCTCTAATCTATTGGGACAAAGTCAGCGAAAGGAAGATGTTGGGGCTTAAGTTGGTTAAGAATACAGCTCAGGCTATTGAAAAGATCAGGGCAAGGATAAAGGTTGCACAGGATCGACACAAAAGTTACACTGATCAAAAAAGGAAAAGCATGGATTTCCAAGACGGGGAGAAAGCATTTCTCAAAGTGGCGCCAATGAAGGGTGTGCTTTATTTTGGTAAGAAAGGAAAGCTGAGACCAAGGTACATTGGGCCATTTGTGATACTGGAAAAAGTTGGAGAAGTGGTGTATTGCTTGGCATTGCCTCCAGAACTTTCAGTAGTACGTAGCGTATTCCACGTATCTATGTTGAGGAAGGATGTTCCCTACCTAAGTCATGTTGTTAATGTTCAGTCAGTTGAGGTTCAGGAAGATCATACCTATGTTGAAGCTCTGACTGCCATAGTCGACAGAAAAGTACATGTTTTGAGGAATCGAGAGATTCTTTTAGTTAAGATCCCGTGGGGTAGCTATAGTAGCAAAGAATGTAACGCCCAATTTCTTAAAAGTTTGGAACGCTACTAAAAGTCGCATTTTAATATTTGAATTTAACGAGTAATTTTTTTTAAATAGATAAACTAATGAGGATAGAATATGAGCGAAAACATGATGATCATTTCAATTACATAATGCCCGAAACATATGCTGATAGTTGTCGACAAAATAATTATTTAACATATAATACTGATAAAGTGTTTAGCAAAAAAGGCAATACATAACCATTTAATCAAAATATTTGGATGGCTCTGCTCATCGCCTCAACCACAGTTGGCTATTTAACTTGGAAGGAGGGAAAGTTGGGGTGAGCATAATGATATTATACTCAGTGGGGCAAGTTAATTAATCCACTTCAAGCCAAACATGCTATTCTAATCGTAAACTCTACTCTTTAAACTTTAAAATTTTCAAAGTTTCACTGTGGCTACCCCAAGGGCCTAATTTTGACCCTGGACCAATTTTTGATCCCTGACAACACACTAGCGCTAATAATCATAATTGAATGGTGGGCTACCCCAGGGCCTTCTTTTGACCCCGGACCAATTTGCGGTCCCTGGCAAATCTTTTCATGAATTCAAGTTACAACAATAATCACACATAAGGAAAAGACAGGATCAATTAACCAAAATTGCACAACGTAAACCCCACCTTAACAGTCTTAGAAAAGTTTGCTTAAAATGTTGCACGAGCTGTGACACTACTAAATATTGGGTTATAAAAGCAAATTAAAGTTTAAAGTGATTTATTATGTTTAGATTATCATTGAAAAGGGAATATTAAACTTTAAGGACTTAATTGAATGTTTATGAAAGTTAAAGTGCCAAGATTTTGTCTTAAAATGTTTAAGTATCTAATTGATCACTAACGAGTGTTAGAGTTCACAATTAATTTGATTGGTTTAGGATTTAAGACATTTGTGAAGTAATTAAAATTGAATAATTATAATAGTTAGAGGACTTTATTTTAATTATTTTAAATAGTTTGAGTGTCAGTTTAAGTTAAATTAAAAGTTCAAAGACTTATGTGATTAGAATTGAAAGTTTAGGGACCAATTATCCAATACGTGAAAGTTTAGGCGCAAAATTAATTATTTAAAATGTTTGGGGACCAACTTTGATTTAAATGATAAAATTAGGGTCAACTTAAATGTTTTGGAAATCTTTGGGGTCAAGACTTGAGTTGACCTTTAGTTTAGGACTAATTTACATGTTTTTAAAAGGTTCCGGGACCAAAACGCAAAAATTCATTGGACAACAATTTAGATCTATTTTCTTAGAGTCATTTAAGGGATGGAAATGAGCAGAGAACAAACATAGCGAAGGTTTGGTCTTTGGGTTGGTTTTAGGGTCAAGAATTCACTAAAACTCCAATTATTCAAAGACAAAATATGTGGAATAGGCTGCCTTCAACGAGTTCTTTCCATTTTTGTAAATATTAGAAGGTATGGTGGTGGTTTTTGGTGGAAGTACTCGGTGGTTACGGCCATTTTCAGGTGAGAGTGGTGATTTTCCTACCAAACCATTTACATATTTGGGTTCCTCATGGCGAGAGGAAGCTATAGACACTAATTTTGCTACGCTTGGAGAAGAAATTGGGATGGGCCAAATTTGGGTTCTTGGCATGCTCTAGCACACTGCGTTTTTTCAGATTTTTTTCTTTTTTTTTTCTTGTAGTAGGGAAAATGAAGAATGTGTGTTGTGTTTTGCTAGTATAAATTTATCGTGCACTTCTAGATTGAGTTTCTATAGCAAAGGATGAATATAGCAAGAAAGGAATTGTTTACCTTGTTCTTGTTGTAATTTTGTATTGCTTGATGTGTAGCTTGAAATTCCATTGCTAGCCTTGAGTTTGATTGTTTGCAAAAGTAAGAAAAATGAGTGCTAGTTGATTTTTGAAGAGTAAGAAGAAGATGAAGAAGTGATGGGGAGAAAGTTAGCTGTTCTGGGATAAAATGAGTTTAGGAGGTGAAAATGGCTTTTCGGTGCTTTAAATAGAATTAGCTCAATTGGAAGAGATGGGACCAAAGTTTAAGAATTTGAAAGTTTTTGGCTCGAATAGGGAATTATTGGAAGTTGATATCTTGCCATATACTTCGAATGTTCGGTTCTTGAAATAAATTCATTAGCAATTATTTTGATAAGTTTTGAATTATTTTGGTCGACTTGAACTTTTGTTAAGTAGTTTCCGTTCCCATAATAAAATTTGATTAGGCTGGGTAAGTATATGAAAAGTTTAAAAAGTCAAGAAAGTCGTTGCGACACGAGTTAAAGTAATAAAATTGAATTTTAATTTTCTTGGTCGCTACAACCTTCCCCACTAAATTTAAATTTTGTCCTCAAAATTAAACTTACTTGATTAAAGAGGTCTGAATATCTATCCAATATATCTTTCTCCTTTTCCCAAGTAGCTTCTTCTTTTCCATGTCTACTACACTAGACTTTCACTAGAGGTATATCCTTGTTCCTCAAAACGTGTACTTGCCTTTCAAGTATGGCCACATGACTTTCCCCATATGTCATATCTTGATTAACATCCAGTGATGAGTGACTGATCACGTGACTCGGATCATGAACACATTTCCTCAACATCGCGACATGAAACACATTATGCACTGTTGAGAAGTCGGGTGGTAAGGCTAGCTTGTAAACTATGTCACTGATCCTTTCAATTATCTCAAAAGGTCCACTATATCTCTGCTTGAGTTTCCCTTTTCTTACCAAATTTGACCACACCCTTCATAGGAGCTATCTTTAGAAAAACTTTTTCGCCAACATCAAACTGTTATTCCTTTCTTCTCTGATCAACATATGATTTCTGTTTAGTCTGAGCTTCTTTTATCCTTTCTTCAATTTTCTCTATATCTTTGACTGTTTCTTCAATCAAATGAGGACCTAAAACTCTCTTTTCACCAACTTCATCCCAATGCACTGGTGATCTACATTTTCTTTCGTAAAGTGCTTCATAGGGTGCCATACGAATAGTGGACTAATGACTGTTATTATATGCGAATTTGACCAACGGTAAATACTTCTCCCAATTATCCCCAAGATCTAACACATATGCCCTTAGCATATCCTCTAATATCTGAATAGTCCTTCCTGATTGACCATCTATCCGTGGGTGATAAGCTGTACTGAACTTTAACTTCGTTCCGGTAGCAGACTGTAAACTCTTCCAAAATTTAGAGGTAAATCTAGTATCTCTGTCAATCATAATGGAGACTGGAACTCCATGCAATCTCACTATCTCTTTCACATACAATTCAGCAAACTGATCCAAATTGAAAGTCATCTTTACAGGCAAAAAGTGAGTTGATTTAGTCAAACGATCAACTATTACTCATATGGTTTGATTACCTCTAGTCGATCGGGGAAGTCCAACCACAAAATCTATTGTTATGTGTTCCCATTTCCATTCAAGAATCTCAAGTGGCCTAAGCAATCCTCAAGGGCACTGATGTTCGGCTTTAACTTGTTGACACATCATGCATCTCTCAATAAACGAGCCGATCGATCTTTTCATATTTCTCCATCAGTAAATTCCTCGTAAATCATGATACATCTTTGTACTACTAGGGTGAGCAGCATATGGGGCTGAATGGGCCTCCTTAAGAATCTCTTTCTGCAGCGCTTTATCTTTGGGCACATAAAGCTTCCCTTTAAACAACACGGTATCATCAGTTGATATCTC
Organism: Nyctanthes arbor-tristis; assembly: GCA_963692815.1. Lineage (NCBI taxonomy): Eukaryota > Viridiplantae > Streptophyta > Magnoliopsida > Lamiales > Oleaceae > Nyctanthes > Nyctanthes arbor-tristis. The sequence continues at coordinate 20,545 of CAVNYN010268950.1, forward strand.
AAAACCTTTAACACTACCAGCAAGTGCTCGATCCCCCATGTTACGCAAGAAATTATCATTCCCTTGAGCTTCTTTAATTTTGTCCCTTAAAAAAGGTCGAACAACCAACACGGTAATGACTGTAGTTGTATGACGTGGGGGTGTAATAACCTCAATTCTCATTTTGGCAAATTCTTTTACCAATTGTTCTTACTTAGTCAGATGAAGGGCTAATTGTCCTTTACCCTTCTTGCTAAGTGCATCGGTAACAACCTTAGCCTTACCAGGGTGGATGGTACAATCATAATCTTTAACCAGTTCCAACCACCTTCTCTGTCTCATGTTTAGTTCCTTCTGAGTGAAGAAATACTTGAGACTCTTATGATCTGTGTATATCTCACACTTACCACCATAAAGGTAATGCCGCCAAATCTTCAACGCATCAACTACCGCCGTGAGCTCCAGATCATGTGTAGGATAGTTCTACTCATGCGGCTTCAAATGTAGGGAAGCATAGACAATCACTTTACCATGCTGCATCAACACACATCCCAAACCCAGTTTGGATACATAACTGTAAATAATGAATCCTTCTAAACCTTCTGGAATAGATAGTACTGCTGCAGAGATCAACTTCCCTTTCAGCTTGAAAGCTCCTTTCGCACTTATCCGTCCACTCAAGCTTCACCCTTTTCTTGGTCAATTGCGTCAGCGGCCTAGCTATTTTCAAAAACCTCTCAATAAATCTTCGATAATAGCCAGCCAATCCCAAAAAACTGTGTATCTCATTCACATTCGAGAGTGTATTCCAATTCATTAGAGCTTTTACCTTGGCCCGGTCAACTTCAATACCCTGAGCAGTAACAACATGGCCAAGAAAAGCTGTCCGATCACGCCAAAATTAACACTTCTTAAATTTAGCATACAACTTCTACTTTTGATGAGTTCCCAGCACAACTCTCAAGTGCTCCTCATGTTTCTCCGTACTTCTAGAGTAGACCAATATGTCACCGATAAAGACAATCACAAATTGGTCTAGAAACGAATGGAAAACTCGGTTCATCAAATCCATAAAAACAGCTGGAGCACTAGTTAACCCAAACGGCATACTATGAACTTTTAGTGTCCATATCGAGTTCTAAATGATATCTTGTGTATATCACTGTCCTTGATCTTAAGTTAATGGCAGCGCGATCTCAAATCAATCTTAGAGAACACGCAGGCACCCTTCAGCTGATCAAATAAGTCCTCAATTCTTGCTAGAGGTTACTTATTCTTAACTGTCAGATGATTTAGTTCTCGGTAATCAACACACATCCTCATCAAGCCATCTTTCTTCTTAACAAACAATACCAGAGCTCCCCAGGGTGACACAGTAGGTGGAATAAATCCCTTATCTAATAGCTCCTGTATCTACACATTTAGCTCCTGCAGCTCCTTCGTCGCTATTCTGTATGGTGCCTTGAATACAGGTGCCATTTCGAGTATCAAGTCAATGGCAAATTCCACTTCTATATTTGGTAAAATACCCGGTAAATCATCAAGAACCACCCAACAAAATCTCGTGCGACGGGTGCATCACTTGCTATCAGTTTTGATGGCTGAGTATTCACAATACTAACTAGGTACCCTTGACATGTACCTTTCCTTAACATTTTCTGTGCCTTCATAACTGACACAACTCGTGGTACAGTTTTGCCTCTTGTTCGAAAAAAGAAAACTTACACTCTCCAGGTTTCTTAAAGAGGACCTATCTCTCACAGCATATAGTAGCATAATTACTGCTAAGCCAATCCATATCTAGAATAATATCAAAATCTTTCATGTTTATCAAGTACAAGTCAGCCTCTATGTTCTTTCCAACAATCTCTAATTTCACAGCTTTAGACATCTCGTTAGTACTAATAATTTCATTGAGGGGATACTAACCTCTAAAGACTCAACTACTACTATTTGACAAGTATTACCAGTCTTTGCATGAAAACTAGTAGAGATGAATGAATTGGTAGCACCAGAATCAATCAAAACAATAGCAGGTATATTAAAAACTGATAAGATACCTATGATCACATCATCACTTTTCTCCACCTCCTGCTGAGTTAGGGCATAGACACGGGTCTTTTCCTTCTTTGATCCATCTGTATTCTTGCCCTCTTGGCACTCAAAAGAAGTATGGCCTGGCTTCTTGCATTTATAGCATCTACGTTTCCCTTGAAGGCACTCCCCAAAGTCATGCTTCGAGCAATTTGAGCATAGAGGCTTTTCCTTAGATACATCAGAATTTGGCTTCATCTCAGAGCTGCCTTCAATCTTACCCTTCTTGTTAGGGTACTTGCCCTTTCTTCTCTGGTAGTTGTTCCACTTTCTCTTTCCAGTGGGTTCTGCAGGTTTTGGATCAAACTGGCACAGATTCAGGCGGTCTGGTATAGCATGTGCCCATTCCAGAACTTGGGCATAAGTGGTGAATGCATGGGCGGCTATAATCCCACCAATCTCCGGTCGCAAACCCCTTTCAAACCTCCTAACCTTCTTCTCATCAGTATCGACCAGGTAACTTGAGAATCTAGAAAGCTGTTCAAACTTCCTTTAGCTTTCAAACGTGGTGTATCGCTTGGCATTGCCACCAGAACTTTCAGCAGTACATAGCGTGTTCCACGTATCCATGTTGAGGAAGTATGTTCCCGACCCAAGTCATGTTGTTAATGTTCAGTCAGTTGAGGTTCGGAAAGATATCGGACGTATGATGAAGCTCCGACTACCATACTCGCCAGAAGAGTACATGTTTTAAGGAATCGAGAGATTCCTTTAGTTAAGATCCTGTAGGGCGGCCATTGTAGCCATGTTTTGAGGAATCGGGAGATTCCTTAAAAGTTTGGAAAGCTACTAAAAGTCTCATTTTGATCTTTAAATTTAACGAGTAATCTTTTTTTTAAATAGATAAACTAATAAGGATAGAATGTGTGCAGAAACATGATGATCATTTCAATTACATAAGGCCAGAAATATATGTTTATAGTTGTCGACAAAATAAATTATTTAACATATAATACTGATAAAGTACTTAGCAAAAAGGGCAATACGTAATCATTTAATCAAAATATTTGCTTGGCCCAGTTCGTCTCCTCGACCACAGCCGGTCCCTTGACCTGGAAGGAGGGAAAGTTGGGGTGAGTATAATGATATTATACTTAGTGGGGCAAGTCAGTTAATCCACGTCAAACCAAACATGTGACCCAAAGTTGTACTGTGGGCTATCCGAAGGGCCTAGTTTTGACCCCAGATCAATTTGCGATCCTTGACAACATACTAGCACTAGTAATCATAATTGCATAGTGGGCTATCCCAAGGGCCTTCTTTTGACCCTGGACCAATTTGCAGTCCCTGGTAAATCTTTTCATGAATTCAAGTTACAACAATAATCACACATAAGGAAAAGATCAATTAACCAAAATTGCACAATGTAAACCCTACCCTAATAGTCTTGAAAAAGTTTGCTTGAAATGTTGCACGAGCTGTGATGCTACTAAATCTTGGGATTTAAAACACCTCGTCTAGCAAATAAAAGTTTAAAGTGATTTTAGTATGTTTAAATTATCATTGAAAGGGGAATATTAAACTTTAAGGACTTAATTGAATATTTATAAAAGTTAAAGTGTCAAGATTTTGGAGTTTTAAAATGTTTAAGTGTCTGATTGATCACTTATGAGTGTTGGAGTTCACAATTAATTTGATTGGTTTAGGATTTAGGACATTTATGAAGTAATTAAATTTTTTAAGGGTTAAATTGAATAATTATAATAGTCAGAGGACTTTATTTTAATTATTTTAAATAATTTGAGTGTCAATTTAAGTTAAATTAAAAGTTTAAGGGCTTATGTGATTAGAATTGAAAGTTTAGGGACCAATTATATAGTACCTAAAAGTTTAGGGGCCGAAATTAATTATTTAAAATATTTGGGGAACAAATTTTATTTAAATAATAATCGTTGGGTCAACTTAAATGTCTTGGAAATTTTTGGGGTCAAGACTTGGGTTGACCTTTAGTTTAGGACTTATTTACATGTTTTTAAAAGGTTCAGGGACCAAAACACAAAAATTCATTGGACAACAATTTAGATCTATTTTCTTAGAGTCATTAGCGGTTGGAAAAGTACAGAGAAAAAATGTAGTGATGGTTTGGTCTTTGGGGTGGTTTCAGGGTCAAGAATCCAATAAAACTCCAACGATTCGAAGATAAAGTATGTGGAATAGGCAGCCTTCTACGAGTTCTTTCCATTTATGTAAGTATTAGAAGGTATGGTGATGGTTTTTGGTGAAAGTACTCTGTGCTTTCGGCCATTTTCCGGTGAGGGTGGTGTTTTTCCGACCAAACCATTTACATATTTTGGTTCCTCGTGGCGAGAGGAAGCCATAGACACTAATTTTGCTACGCTTGGTGAAGAAAATGGGATGGGCCAAATTTTGGTTCTTGGCTTGCTCGAGCACGCTGCGCTTTTTCATATTTTTTTCTATTTTTTTTATAGTAGAGGAAAATGAAGAATGTGCGTTGTGTTTTGCTAGTATAAATTTCTAGTGCATTTCTAGTTTGAGTTTCCATAGCAAAGGATGAATATAGCAAGAGAGGAATTGGTTACCTTGTTCCTGTTGTGATTTTGTATTGCTTGATGTGTAACTTGAAGTTCTATTGCTAGCCTTGAGTTTGATTGTTTTGAAAAATAAGAAAAATGAGTGTTAGTTGATTTTTGAAGAGTAAGAAGAAGATGAAGAAGAGATGGGGAGAAAGTTATTTGTTCTAGGATAAAATGAGTTGATTTTTGAAGAGTAAGAAGAAGATGAAGAGATGGGGAGTAAGTTATTTGTTCTAGGATAAAATGAGCTTAGGAGGTGTGAAAATGGCTTTTTGGTGCTTTAAATAGAATTTGCTCAATCGGAAGAGATGGGACCAAAGTTTAAGAATTTGAAAGTTTTTTGCTCGAATAGGTAATTATTAGAAGTTGATATCTTGCCATATACTTCGAATGTTCGGTTCTTGAAATTAATTCATTAGTAATTATTTTGATAAGTTTTAAATTATTTTGGTCGACTTGAACTTTTGTAAGTTATGTAGTTTCCGTTCCTATAATAAAATTCGATTAGGCTAGATGAGTAGATGAAATGTTTGAAAAGTCAAGAAAGCCGCGGCGACATAAGTTAAAGTAATAAAATTAAATTTTAATTTTCTTGAGCGCTACAAAGAGGCTACGTGGGAAAGAGAAGCGAATATACTGGAGAAGTATCCGAAACTAACAGAACAAGTAAGCAAAATTTTGAAGAAGAAATTAAATTAAGTGGTAAGGGTTGTAGCTATCGGAATTTTCTTAATTCAAAATTTCAATTTTTTAAAGATTTTAAAAAGATTTGAAGCGTGTTGCTACCACCCTAATCCATTATTCTTGATATTGGTCACGATAAAAAGTTTTAAAGAACTCGCGTCGCTGGCCTAATTTATTTTAAAGAAAAACACAAGTTTATGATTAATTGGACTTTATTTTCCAAATATGAGATTGGAGTCCAATTACTTAGTAAGTCCGTTATCAAAGAAAATCTCTGTTGTTTGGCCGGAATCATAAGTCTTTTAAAATAGTTTTTAAAACAGTCAAATTTAGTTGTTCAAAGCCCAACTTTTAGCCTAAGATTTTAAAAGCCTTGCAAACTAAATCTAGCTCAGTTTCAAGCCCAAATCTGGATTTAAGTCAAGCCAAACACACCCTAAAAACTATTTCAGCCTATCGTTGTACCAACGTTGAAGAAATCTGATCGGTTGCCAACGTTTCTTCACTCCCAGATTTTTCTGTAACACAAAATCTACCCAATATCTCCCTCAACCTCTCCCTTGATCTCTTCTATGTCCACTCTCAGCCGTTTATTTATTGGCATGAACTCAGAGCGGGGAAATACTTGCTCGGCAAACACAATCCCAAGCCAAAACACACTGCTGCATTTACATTCAGTACACCGAAGTATTACACACCCACACCCAAAACGTTTCACTCATCTCAGCAATACATTCACATTACACACAATTTCCAACAAACGTTTGCTCACTAAGCAGCATTTCATAATTTAGCCATGCATTTCATGCACGAGCAAATCATACACAGAGGTACACAAATCACGTTCGCTACACCAAAATTCAAGCCTTTTATAGATATAAACACATGAAATCGCAATTTCGCGGGCACACACACAGACACACACAGAGGAAACTTCTGCTGCCTTCTCTGGCAGTGGAATCCGGATCAGCCATTGCCCTTCGACCAACCAGCTTTTGCCGCAAAACCAAATTCCAGCCACCGCCACAACCACTGGCGCAGTCACCACCGGCTACTCACCACCATTCTGTTGCTGCGGCCACCATCTTATTCTGTCCAAAAAAAAAAAAAAGAGAAAATTTTCCTCAAACAGAAACCCAAAAACTAGAGATTAGGAGCCAAATAACCATGGAACTTACCCCATCCGCGGACTATTTCTACCCCTCTGCCCTTGGTTGAACCAAGTCGCTCAAACCGGCGACCCAAGCTTCGCAAACTCCTCTGCCTTCGAACCAAGTTTTGAACTGATTCACTACACCTGAACCTCAGTTGAACCTCCAAAGCTACAAACTAATCGTAGAACCCCCAAGCTTCGAATCACTCATGAACCCGCAACCAAAGCTACTGCAACGTGAACCCATTTTTACTTGTCAACTCTCTGCCATTGCGAACCTTGGCCGGAAAGCTCGAACCTCCTTTTGAACCCAAGCTTTGGTTGAACCCCAAACCTTGACTCCCCTCTTGATCGTCTCTCTGACCGATTCTCAATTTCATATGAATTAGGAGTTAGCGATTTGATATAAATTGAGAATCTGATTTGTACTTCAAGTCCCCAAGTTAGATATGCGTCAGCATGCCCCCTCGAGTTTTGATTGTTCCATTTTAGTAATATGTATTGCATATTATGATTTACACAGACATAATTTGCATGTGTACATGGGTTTAAATGGCATAATATGTATTGCATATTTTAAAGTTAGTGCGCAGAAATCTATTGAGTGTTCCTTCGATACACTTACTTGTTATTTCAAAACATTTCAGGTTCTAGAACTGGCAATGACTCAACCAGGGATGACAATTAATAAAGAGAATGAATAAATGTTCATTTGTTAATGTTCAACTTCAATTGATTAATTATAGACCTTGTAGTTATTTCAAAGTTGTTTATTTCTGACAATGGGTTGATTTGAGATTTTGTTATGTTATTTTAAATAAAGAAAAGTAAAAAATTCTGGCACTTATTTATATAAATCTTTAAGTTTTTCGCACTTTTAAATGAGATAGAATATATTTGGTAGCGCCTCGGGTGTTCAGAACTCAGGGTGTTACAGCTTGATATCAGAACCAGGTTGGAAAGGAAAGAAGGAAGGGAATCGAAATTTCTATTGACGGTGGTTTCATGTAATATGAATTTTAAGAAAGACGTGACCAACGTAAAGACAAAGAAAATTTCTTTTAAGTCCTCAAAATATAGCTAAAAGTTACTAAGACCCCAACTAACTGGATCTTGCATAATTAGTTAACGGATATGGCAGAAGATAATGGAATGGACAGACTGAGGCAGTTAGGTTAGCATATCATACTTCGTGGCTGACCCTAATTGGACCAAGAGTGATCATGTGGGTCATGTTCGTGCAGCTCGTATTTGAGCCATGAATTTTGGGTATCAGATGACCATAGCTTGGTCCATACAACACTTGATAGACATGTTTGACGAGGATGGGCAACTAGAAGCTACGAACGTCCACTTTCACCTCCACATGGCATGAGGTGGGGAAATTGACTTCGACCTCTTCTGTGAAGTGCTCTTAGCATATTGGGGAGCATATGTGTAGTATGGCACTGTAGCCTTCCCCATACTTGCACCTGTACCTGTGCTGGAGGATGAACCGAAGAGGATTCGGAGAATGACCCAAAAATGCAAGAAGTACCACTTAGGAGAGTACAGGATGGGGTAGAATGTCTACTACCGCTGTGGCCAACTAGGGCACTTCTCCTATAAGTGTAAAAATGTTGGAGATCGGAAGAGCGTCACAGATTGGGCAAAGAAGGGGAAAGCAGGATCTTTGCCTTGACCTACGAGGATGCTGACAGCAGGTATTCTATATGTCTCTGGCACTCCTGTATATGTTTTGATTGACTCTGGTGCTATGCATTTTTTCATATCTGTTATATGCCTAGCTAGATTGAACATGGTAGAGGAGAAAACTGGCAGCGTACTTGAGGTTAGTATGCCATCATGTGGATCAATTGATATACATGAGATAACAAGGGCAGTACAGATAGACTTTGACGGCATGAGACGTGTGCTCTTCCGATCTTGAATGTCATTAATATGAAAGATTTTGATATTATATTGAGAATGGACTAGTTAAGCTCTAATCAAGCTACAATAATTTGTCACAAAAAGGAGGTAGTTCCTCTAAAGGAGGAAAGTGAAGAGTTTAAGCTTTATGGGTCCAAGATTAAGGCGTTACACCGCCTTGTCTCGGTCCCTCAAGTAAAGAAGTTGCTGGCAAAGACAGACTGTCAATGGTATTTGGTTAGCCTTCAAGGCAATTCTTCTGAAGATATATCCTTGGACAGTGTACTAGTGGCATGCGAGTACCCCGATGTGTTTCCCGAAGATCTGCTAGGTGTTGCACCAGACAGAGAAGTGGAGTTTACCAATGACTTGGTACCAGAAGCCGCTTCTATCTCCAAAGCTCCTTATCAGATGGCATCGAAGGAGCTTCAGGAGTTAAAAGTTCAAATAGAGGAACTTTTAGAGAAGCTCTTTATCAGGCCAAGTGTGTCTCCTTGGGGAGCACCGATCATATTCTTGAAGCGATCTAGAAAGACAGGAGTACGAGAATGTGTATTAACTATCATTAATTGAATAAGCTGGCGATTAAGAATAGATACCCACTCCCAAGGATTGAAGACTTGTTTGATTAGCTGAAGGGAGCAGCTATATTCCCAAGATCGACTTGAGGTCAAGATATCACCAGATCGAGGATCAAGTCAGCAGATATACCCAAAATGGCGTTCAGAACCCGTTACGGGCATTATGAATTTACCATAATGCCCTTTGGCCTAACGAATGCCCTGGTAGTATCTTTTGACTTGATGACCTGTGTGTTCCATGAGTATTTGGATCAGTTTGTTATCGTGTTCATCGATGACATCCTAATATACTCGAGGAGCTCAGAACAACACATCGAACATCTGAAGATCGTGTTGGAAACTCTGCAGACGGAAAGATTGTATGCAAAATTCAAGAAGTGTGAATTTTTCCTGGATTGCGTAGGTTTTCTAGGCCATGTGGTGACAGCTAGAGGGATTGAGGTGGACCCAGCTAAAGTTGAGGTTGTTACTAACTGGTCTTCACCTACCAATGCTGCCGATGTGACAAGCTCTCTAGGTTTTACTAGATATTATCCGTGATTCATTGAGGGTTTCTCCAAGATAAGGGGTCCAATGACACGACTCACCCGAAAGGGTGAGAAGTTCATTTGGACAGATAAATGCGAAAAGAGTTTCCACGATCTGAAAAAGAGATTGTTGTCGGCACAAGTGTTGATGATACTAGACAGCTCTAACAAATTTGTAATCTACAGTAACACATCGAAACTGAGGTTAGGTTGCTTGTTGATGCCAAAAGGTAAGGTGATTGCGTATGCATCTAGTCAACTGAAACCCTATAAGGAGAACTACCCGACCCATGATCTTGAACTTGCCGCTGTAGTGCACGCTTTAAAGATCTGGCGTCACTACTTAAATGGGAGTAAATGCGAGATTTATACAGACCACAAAAGCCTCAAGTACTTCTTTACTCAGAAGGAGTTAAACATGAGGCAAAGAAGATGGTTGGAGCTGGTCAAGGATTATGACTGCAATAACCTGTACCACCCAGGTAAGGCTAACGTGGTCATAGATGCCTGGAGCAGGAAGAGTATGGGTTAGTTGTTAGCATTTGGTACAGTTAAGACCCGTTAATTAAGGATTTTGAGAATCTGAGAATCAAAGTGGTTGCACCACAAGGACCAAAATCGACAGTGATTGCCAGTTTGACCGTCAAACCAGATTTTAAGGGACAGAATTATTATAGCACAAAAGGACGATTAGTTCTTGGAAAAGATAAGAGCCGAGGCTGGAATGGAAAGGAGGAAGGGATTCAAAATCTCTATTGACAGTGCTCTCATCTAAAAGGTGCTATAACATCTAAAAGGTACTAAGATGTACCGAGACCGGCGCGAAACCTTCTAGTGGAGAAACATGAAGGGAAGTATCGCCAAGTTTACTACAAAATGCCCAGCATACCAACAAGTAAAGGCTGAGCATCAGTGACCGTCAGGGTTGCTGAATCCTTTGGAGATTCCCGAGTGGAAATGGGAAAAGATTGCCATGGATTTCGTAGTGGGTCTCCCCAGATCAACGAGTAAGCACGATGCCATTTGGGTTATTGTAGATCGACACACAAAATCCGTTCATTTCCTGCCAATCTGTATGAATCTCTAACTAGATCAGCTTGTCCAGATCTACATCAAGGAAATTGTGCGACTTCACAGAGTGCTAGTATCAATTGTATCGGACGGAGATCCGTGGTTTACGTCAAGATTCTAGAAGTCATTACAGACCGTGATGGGCACTAAGCTAAGTTCAGCATAGCCTATCATTCCTAGGCAGATGGACAGTCTGAAAGGACTATCCAGATATTGGAAGACAAGCTGAGGGCATGTGTATTGGATTTGGGTGCCGATCTCAGCTAGGAAACTCATTTTCTGTTAGTCGAGTGTGCCTACAATAACAGTTTTCAGGCAACTATCGGCATGGCCCCAAACGAAGCTCTATATACCCATGATGTCGTTCACCAATTTATTGGGACAAAGTTGGCGGGAGGACGATGTTGGGGCCTGAGTTGGTCAAGAAGACAGCTCACGCTATTGAAAAGATCAAGGCAAAGATAAAGGTTGCACAAGATTGATAGAAAAGTTACACCGATCAGAAAAGAAAAAGCATGGATTTCCAGGTCAGCGAGAAAGCATTTCTCAAAGTGGCGCCAATGAAGGGTGTGTTTCATTTTGGTAAGAAAGGAAAGCTGAGACCAAGGTACATCTTGCCGTTTGAGATATTGGAAAGAGTTGGAAACGCGGTGTATTGCTTGGCATTACCTTTAGAAATTTTAGCAGTACATAGCATATTCCATGTATCCATGTTGAGGAAGTATGTTCTCAACCCAGATCATATTGCTAATGTTCAGTCAGTTGAGGTACAAAAAGATCTAACCAATGATGAAGCTCCGACTGCCACACTCGGTAGAAAAGTACAAGTTTTGAGGAATCAAGAGATTTTGTTGGTTAAGATCCATTGGGGTGGCCATTAGTAGCAAAGAGGCTACATGGGAAAGAGAAATAGATATACTGGAGAAGCATCTAGAACTAACATAACAAGTAAGCTAAATTTTGAAGACGAAATTAAATTAAGTGGTAAGGGGTTGTAGCGATCAGAATTTTCTTACTTACAAATTTCAATTTTTTAAAGATTTTAAAAAGATTTGAAGCGTGTCGCTATGATTTTAATATGTTATTCTTGATATTGGTCACGATAAAAGGTTTTAAAGAATTCGCGTCACTCGTCTAATTCATTTTAAAGAAAAGCACATGTTTATGATTAATTGGACTTTATTTTCCGAATATGAGATTGGAGTCCAATTAATTATTAAGTCTATTATCAAAGAAAATCTATGTTGTTCGGCCTGAATTGCAAGTCTTGTAAAATAGTTTTTAAAACCCAAATCAATATTTTTAGTCCAATATATTTGTTCTAAGCCCAACTTTTAGCCCAAGATTTTAAAAGCCTTGTAAACTAAACTAAGCCCAATTTAAATCCCAACTCTTGATTTAAGTCAAGCCAAACACACCCTAAAGACTATTTCAGCCAATGTTTGAACCAACGTTGAAAAAATCTGATCGGTTGCCAACGTTCCTTGACTCTCCAGATTTTTTCTGTATCACAAAAATCTACCCAATATCTCTCTCAACCTCTCCCCTGATCTCTTCCACGTCCACACTCACCCCTTTATTAATTGATATCAACTCATAGCAAGGAAATACTCACTCAGCAAACAAAATCCCTAGCTAAAACACACTTCTCCAATTACATTTAGTACATAGAAGTATTACACGCCCACACCCAGAAAGTTACACACGTCTTAGCAATGCATTCACATTACACACAATTTCCAGCAAACAATTACTCACTGAACTCCATTTCAGAATTTAGCCATACATCTCCTACGCGAGCAAATCACATACAGAGATACATAAATCACGTTCGCTACACCAAAATTCAAGCCTTGTCATAGGAATACACACACGAAATTGCAATTTCACATACACACACCCAGAGGCAGCTTCTACTGCCTTCTCTGCCAGCGAAACCTGGGTCGGCCATTGCCCTTCAACTAAGCAGCTTCTGCTGCCAATCCAAATTCCAACCACTGCCGCAGTCGCCGCCGGCTGCTCACCACCATTCCGCCCCCGCGGCCACCATCTCATTCAGCCAAAAAAGAAAGAGAAAAATTTCCTCAAACAGAAACCTAAAAACTGGAGATTAGGAGCCAAATAACCGTGGAACTTACCCCATCCCTGAACCATTTCGACACCTCTGCCCTCGGTCGAACCAAATCGCTGGAACCCGTGACCCAAGCTTCGCGAACTCCTCTGCCTTTGAACCAATTTTCAAACTGATTCGCCACACACGAACCTCAGTTGAACCTCCAAAGCCTCGAACTGCGAAACTTTTAGACCCTTCTGCCCTCGATCGAACCAAATCGCTCGAACCAGCGACCCAAGCTTCGCGAACTCCTCTACCTTCGAGCCAATTTTTGAACTGATTCGCCACACACGAACTTCAGTTGAACCCCCAAAGCCTCGAACCAATCATCGAACCCCAAGCTTTGAACCACTCATGGACCCGAGACCGAACCCATTGCAACTCGAACCCATTTTCACTTGTCAACTCTTTACCATCGCGAACCTTGGCTGGCAACCTCAAACCTCCATTCAAACCCAAGCTTCGGTCGAACCCTAAACCTCAACTGCCCTCTCGATGGCCTCTCTGACCAGATTCTCGATTTCAGATTAATTGGGAGTTGGGATTTGAGATAAATTGAGAATCTGATTTGAACTTCAAGTCCCCAAGTTAGATATGCATCAGTCATGGTCCCTCAATTTTTTATTGTTTCATTTTAGTCCTTAAGAGTTATCAGTTGTCAAATTGTTCCCATATTTTTATTTCAGGCCGATTTCAGTCTCTGTAGTTTCACTAATGTTCAAGTTAATTCAAAACTTTTAGTTTAGACGGTTTCAGTCTCTATATTTTAATGATATTTTAATTGATCCAAAAGTATCAGTCTTATCTATTTTAGTCTCTAATATTTTGAAAAACTCCATTGTCGTGGCTTTGAAAAGTCATGTTTAACTCAAAACTTTTAAAGTTTATGATTTTACCCCGTACTCGTATTTGGATTTAAATATTTTCAAAATTTCTAACTTTACCTATTTATTTGCTAGAAGAGGCGCGTGACTTGACATATAATTAGTGGCCTTAAGCTCAAACTCAAAAAGGAAGGCAATTTAAGCTAGAGTCCCTATTCAAAGTTATTTTCAAAGTTATTGCGCTCTTTTATAAAAAGTATGATGCAATTCTATATTGTGTGATTATGCGAGTGCTGCCCTATGTGATTTATGAAACATCGAAAGTATGCGCATAATTAGTTCACCTTAATCAGGCGTATAATTAGTTCACCTTAATCAGGAGCTCACAGACTTAGCTCATCATTTGACGGGCCCACTAATATTGGTAACTGCTTGTTGAAAGGTAAGTCGCAGACATAATTTGCATGTGTACATGTGTTTAAATAGCATAATATGTATTGCATACATCATACATCAAATATGATATATAAACTCTATAATCACATAATGTATATGTAACTTCATACAATCAAAATATAGATTTTTGTCATAGTTGTATCAACAAGAATAAGAATTCTTTTATACCAACCATAAGCCATAGCTTATTATCTCAAAGTTCAACTGTGACTTTATCAAATAATCTGCATCTCTTTCTATGAATATGCTTTAAGATTGTTAGAAAATCAGTAGTACAATTTAACATAAGGTAAATAGAGATCAGTGTCAGAAACAAAATGTAAACAAAACCCATTGTAAGAAATAGAGACCGCTATTAGAAACAGAACGTAAACAGAGACCATTGTCAGAAACAGACAGTAAACAGAATGTAAACAGAAGCCTATATATTAACCTAGGCCTGTGTTTGACACAGTGTCCTTAAAAGAGATTTGTCCCCAATACGTTGGAAGTCTGTTTCCTCAAATACAATAGTCGAGACCTAGAGGAAACAACGCTGGAACAAAGTAATGAAATTCCAACCTAGGCTACCCGAAACATGCCTGAACAATATCACGATGAAGAGATTTATAGTAAGAAAATGTGGAGGAGAATTCATCTTCCCAAAGGCCAGAAACTAGTCCTTATATAGGCAAAATAAAGAATGTCAAAAGCCAAAAATTAAATGTAAATATTCATTAGAGTTGAATGATAAGAGCATCAGTAATCACAACTCTTCATATTCTGGCACATGGTTTAGTGTTAAAATTTCGTAGCTTATTCCAGGTCACGCTCGCACACAAGTTCAATGGCCCAAAGTGTATTTTTGATCCATGATTTGCACCCTTTTGTGGGCACACGCAAGAGAGAGCCTCTCAGCTATACAATTTACATATTATAAATATGTAAACATATTTAACCAAGTGTTTGGATTACAACCTTTTCAATGTGGAACAAGATTTTCCCTACACCTAAAACCCATTTCTTATGACAAACTTTGAGACTTAATTTCTCATTCACCCGGCCACCATTTTGGGCAAATAAGCATATGCTTTCAAAGCTTTTGACAAAGGAGAACACAAATTATAATTCATATCTGAAATTTAAGAATAGGATGGCACTCAAAGTTATGTCCAAAATGCCTATTTTTCCAACAAATATCTTCGACCTCGATAAAGGGCAAAAAATCTAGGCATATTTGGATAGCCGGCATCAAAAATGTAAAATTCATCTAAAATTGGACTGTGCTCTTCCGATCTAAAATATAAAATTAATTTATAGAGCTCTCAATGTATCAGAGTACACCTCCACATGGCATTGGAAATTTATCTCTGTGCTTTGTAACTTCGTCAATGAATACACATAAATCATTCGAAGTACCTTCCCACCCAGTGTGCACAAATGTGAATTTCATATCAAAATCACATGCCAAAGTCACATTTTGTGTGACATTTGTTTTCCTTCCACAGAATGACATCTACCTCAATATTGGTGCCGAAGCTACAACATGTGTTCCATCTATAGCATCAATGCAGTTCTTGAAATAGGGATATTTGCGCAAGATACTCTCATGTACAATAGTTCGATTTGTAAAGTGAATTATCTCTGCAACAAGTGAGCAAACTGCCTGCAAAACTTTCTTAAACCATTTGCGTATTTTGTTGTTGGAATGTTGAAAATTATATCTAATAATACAATGACATGTGATGTTCTCAATAATCATCAAAAACACAGCAACTCCTTCTTCGATGCTCACTTTCTTCTTATCTATCAATAGCTCTTTTTGCTTCAAAGTATCACAAAAATTCAAGAAGACATGTTTCTGCACACAGAATTATGATGAAACACTTTAGGATGTCCATTCAAAATTTCGTAGATGTACATTTTTTTCAGTGAGCAATGATGTTCTACATGGTATCTTACCAACAATGGCGTAGCCAGATTTTTATCTCAGTGTGGTCATATTTTGACGTCGTGATTTATTAGCAACATGTTCACGTTGAGGCACCATATTTTGAGGACTAAAGCGATGTTTGATTTGGATATGAAAATAGCACAAATATCAACTTAAAATTTAAAAATGAAAAGTAGATAGTTTAATCAAACTAATCATTTGTATAGATGTTGAAATTAGAATATTTATCAAATCAACTCTAAAATTAGATATAAAGTAACATTTAGGCAAATAAAAGTAATTAATAGTTTCTTCCTTGATATAGAAACCATAAAGGTTAATAAAATTACAGAGTCCAGTTATTGAAACAGGCTAAGTGTAAGAAGTTGGAACAAACCAAAAAAAATGGCAATATGTCTCATCCAACAATAAAAGGAAAAAGAGGGAGAGAACAAATGCAGGAAGAAAAACCTGAAGCGTAAAACCTTAATTCAAATGCTGAGCCCAATAGCGAAAAGTCTAAAACCTTAATTCAAGCCCATAAGTCCGATATACTATGAGGGTAAATATGTAATTGTCTGCTATTTCTTCTTCCCCAAACCATCCTTCCTTTCCCAGATCTGTTTCTTCAGGTAAAGCTATAAATTCATGGCGGCTGGACATTTCTATATTCCACTACGTAAAAATTCCTTCCAAAAATCCAGTGCGGTCAGCTGACTGCATTGGTCCGGAAGTGGCTCCGCCACTGCCGATCAATATAGCTTCTCATATTAGCAAAGATATAATTATTAATTAGCATATCCCTCTAGCGACCGGCAACTTTTGATACAAATGTTAAACACGTTTTTGTAAAGTTGCTATAATCTTTCGATATTCAAATGTTATACTTGTGCTCGTCTAGTTAAACTTTGAAACCAAATTTTCGTGCTCGTCTCAAACCCAAGAATTTCCAAATCATTTGAAAGATCACTTAATTGTTAGCCCAACTTAAATCCAAAATTTCCTCACTGTTTGTTTTGGAATTTATCCTTCGAAAATGATTTCTTGCAACTTCCATCTTTAAACAAACAAAATATCAATCCTTCAATGTGAAACGGACACTAATCACCCACAATTTCTGCAAACAACTCATTCTTCTCCATCAATTGTATCAATCTCAATCAATTCATAATCATTCTTCTTGCAAAACAAAAATTAATTATTGGTAGATTTCTCCAATTCCTCTTCTTTCCGTCCTCATCACTTCCAAATCGCAGTATGAATAGAACCCTTTGCCACTCTTGATTTTCACAAGAAAAAGCATTTCCTCACTTAACACTCAAAACGAGCTCCTGTTTTTAGCTGGCAAGCTTCGTCATCACCGGACTCCCGTCCGACCACCATGACACCACCACTGCCACTATATAAAACCAACCTCTAAACTCGCTGTAAACCCCTTCCCAAGTCTTATCCGTACATCTAGAAGCGTGGCAAGTCAAGTTCCATCACTCCTCCTATTCGAATTTCCCTTCGCCGGCGTCAATTTTCATTTTATTTCGTTGCACCCACTGGAATTTGGCCCAGAATTTGTATTCCCGTGTTTCTGCCAAATTGTAAGTAAAAGTCAAAGCTTTTGGTGTTTTATTAAATGATTTTTGCACCTCAGGTCCCTAAGCTTTGTACACTCACAAATCAGTCTTTGTACTTTTAATCTTAGTCATATAAAGATTCCAAATTCCATATTTTACCTTTTGGCCCTAAAGTTTAGCATCTACCTTTTTAGTCCCAGTCCTAAACTCTTTCAAAATTTTAATTTAGTCCCTAAGTTTATATTTTGTTCCGCAAAGAATTATTTTCACAATTCTAAGATAATTTATTTTCTTTTGACTAGACGAGGCGTGAGTGTAATTGAACGATCTCAAGACTTTTGCTCAAACTCGAAAAGTTTATTCGAGGTAGGTTCCTTCTTTATAAAAGCTATTTATTAAAAATTGCACATTTCTAGTTAACTTCTGTGGCAATTATGTGCATTAAACTGTAATTATGAGAATTATGCGTTTTTGCATGAGATTATTTATGCTATGCCAAGAAAGAGAATATTTTGCTTAAGCATGAAAACTTGCATATCTAATGCATGAGAACGTGTATCTTGAATGTACGATTTTATCTGAGAATTGAGATACAGTATTTGAGAAATTAATTACATGTTTATGTTTGTTATTGCTATTTAAGTTGACTATTATATGCGCTGAACCTACTGAGTATTTCTATGAAATACTCACTCATTTCATAAATTGACAAATTTTTAGATTCTGGAGCCGGTGGCGCGTGTGATGGTGGATATTGAATATTGAACCGTCTTTTATTAATTCCAGCATTATTTAAGATTTTATTATCAAGACTTTAATACATTTGATTTGGGAATTTTTTTGTAAAGAACAAATATTATTATTTATCGAAATAAGAATTTTCGCACTTTACCGTTAATTTCAAGCGGCCAGATTGTTTGAAAAGTTGTTAGAAAAGATTTAAATAATGTTCTGGGTATTCAGAATTCGGGGCATTACATCCCCCAAGGACACATCTAAATCATTTTCCAGCAAAAAATCATAGTGGCTTGAATCTTCATCATTGGAGTTACCAACCCAACTTGATGCAATAGGCATACTTACAAGAATGCATTTATAATCATAGTCAATAAAAGGTAAATCACCATTTGTCATATAGTCAAACAAGGCTAATTAACACGCTTTTTTATCATTGATTAAAATAAAGTATTAAAATTGTTGAGAATTACATAACCAACAACTTAAAAGAAAGTAAATAAAAGTATCAAAGAAATTGTTGAAAATAAATTTTCAATCTAATAGGAAGTATGCAAGCTAATTAAAGTAAATAATAATAAATCGAAGAAATTCCAACACAGGTCCTTTCTTAGCTTCTGGCATCATCACAAATGAAGTCCTAAACTCTGGATCTTTAAAAGTCTTTTTTGCTTTTGTGTAAACCATATTAGACACTCAGTCCATGCTGTTTAAGACATTAAGACAAGCTACTGTGGAGTAAGGATCTACACAGCATGTTTCATTGTTGCCTATTTTAGAAGATGATTATCCTTGAATTCGTGTAATCTTTTCCTTCAAGTAAGTTGATCTAAGTTCACTTTCATCATCTCTCTTGCTCATTGAATAAGACCACTACGCTATACAAGCCTCAAGTTTATCACCTTTACTAATCTTTTGATCCTTTCTTTGCCATTCTATAGGTGTTCCATCATCGTGACGAACTTTTTTTGAATCGTCATTATATGCGTCAAGATTTTCTAATTGTGCATGCACATTAGGATGTAGAAAATCATCTTCTAGCTGTCTTTCTTCATCAGATGTTAGGGAAAGATCGGTGGAAGCATTAATCAATCCTCTAGTGGTTATATTTCTGTCAAATATCTCTCCAAGAATTGGGTAATGCTTATATCCTTCCTTTTTAAACTGCTTGTACTCAGTCTTGTTGACCTGTAATAATGAAATTAAGCAATTAGGCAATATTAAGTAAGATGATTGTGGTAAAAATTAAAAACTCATCTGTAAAACATATCTTGTAAAAGCATTCCCAAACTTCTTCTGGAGTATTAAATTTGGTGGTATTTGGATCCTATATAACACCTATATGCCCAATCAGATCACTAAACAAGTGATGTAGCTTGCACAAACGGTTCTAGTTTCCCTTTAATCTCTCAATCCCATAATCACATTTTGTCAAGCTAATAGTGGAAGAATATATTAAGAAATTTGAAGAACTAGCTCGATTTGCTCAACATATGGTTGCTACTGAAGAACTAAAAATTGATTGTTTCTTAGAAAGGCTTCGACCAGCTGAATAGAGATGTACAAATTGCCAGTACAGAGGAAGCAAATTTTGCCACGACTACCAATTGAGCCGTCATTGCAGAGTAGGCCGAGCAAGGAATCACTTGTGCCCGCGAAATGTAGAAAGAAAGTTTTCAAGATAGACAAACTCAAAACGTAAATAAGCCAAATCAAAAGAAGAGCTACACCACTTCAGGTTCCACTTCTCAGGGAGGTAATGATCGCTAGGACCTAAACATAAGAAAGGAAGGTTTGAACCACAAAGTAAAGCATGACCTAATTGTTCTAAATGTGGGAAGAATCACGGCGGTAAATGTCTCAAAGGAGCAGACTATGCTATTATTGTGGACAAAAGGGACATACGGACAGAGAGAGTCCAAGAAAAATGACAAAGCCAATCAGCCAGCAACTGCTAGAGTTTTCTCTATGGATGTCACCAAAGAAACATACAACCATGATGTGATAGCAGGAAGAGTTCCAGTCGGAGTTATAGTAGCCAACACCTTATTTGATTCTGGAGCTACACATTTGTTTGCATCATCTCACTTTATATCTACCACATTGCTAACTCCTCGATTCGGTCAAGTTGACATTAGGATCATAGTACCTTCTGGAAAACCCCAATGGGTGAACCAAATAATTATGAATACAGAAGTACAGTTTGGTCAACAAATTTTGCCTGTTGACCTTATTGTATTAGAACTCAAATACTATGATGTCAACCTTAGGATGGACTGGTTGTCGAAACACCAAATACTTATAGACTGAACGAAGAAAACCATTCACCTCCCCAGTAAAGAAACAATTTCCTTTAAAGGCAAGACTTATAACCATATTATCTCTGCTACTAAAGCAAGGAAAAGTCTTAACAAGAAAAGTCAAGCCTATTTTTTGTGAGTTTTTATCAGCTGACATCTAATAAGAAACCCTTAATACAGGAGGTGTTGGTAGTTAAAGAATATCTAGAAGTTTTTCCTAAAGAGCTATTAGGACTCTCCCCTGATACAGAAATAGAATTCACAACGGATTTAATTCCAGGGGAGGGGCCTATTGCAAAGGCACCATATCATATGGTAGCAACAAAATTAATGGAATTAAAGGTATAATTGCATGAACTACTGGACAAAGGTTTCATTCAACCCAGCTTCTCTCTGTGGAGAGTGCCAGTTCTCTTTATCAAAAAGAAGGATGGAACTATGAGACCCTGCATAGACTATAGAAAGTCAATAAAGTTATGATAAAAATTAAATACCCTTTGCCAAGAATTGATGATCTCTTCGATCAACTTCAAGGGGGCAAAAGTCTTCTTAAGATTGATTTAAGAACAGGATATCATCAGTTGAAGATGAAAAAGGAAGATGTGCCGATAACAACTTTCAACATTCGATATGGGCGCTATGAATTTTTGGTGATACCTTTCGGATTGACTAATGCCCCTATGGCTTTCGTAGACTTGACGAATCGAGTGTTCAAGAATTACCTAGATAAATTTGTTATTGTATTCATTGATGATATCTTGGTGTATTCCAAGACAAAAGAGGAACATGAGCAACATTTGAACATGGTACTAAGAAAACTAGAGGAAGAAAAATTGTTCGCTAAATTCTCTAAATGCGAATTTTGGTTAAACAGAGTAAACTTTTTGGGACACGTGATAACAAATGATAGGATCTTAGTCGACCCGAGTAAGGTTGAAGCGGTTCTTAAATGGCCACGACCAACAACTCTAATTGAGATTCGTAGTTTCCTTGGTATGGTTGGATATTTCCGGCGATTTATTGAAGGATTCGCACGAATTGCCTTGCCTCTCGCTCAACTCACTCGGAAAAATACACCTTTTAGATGGACTGAAGATTGTGAAGCAAGTTTTCAAGAATTAAAGCAGAGGTTAATGATAGCCCTGATATTAACCATTCCTTCTAATTCAAGAGGCTTCATGATCTACAGTGATGCGTCCAAGGATGGATTAGGATGTGTGCTAATGCAACAGGGGAAAGTTATCGCTTACGCATCCCGACAACTTAAATCATACGAGATAAATTACCGCACCTATGACCTTGAGTTGGTAGCAATAGTCTTTGCTTTAAAAATCCAGAGGTATAATCTTTATGGTGAAAAGTGCGTAATTTACACTGACCTTAAGAGCCTAAAATATTTCTTTATGCAAAAAGAACTCAGTATGAGACAACAGGGGTGGCTCAAGTTAGTCAAAGATTATGATTGTGTCATCAATTACCATTGTGGAAGGGCAAATGTGGTAGCAGATGCGTTAAGCCCAAAAATGAGCCAAAATCACAAAAACTAAAAGAAGAGGTCAGCAAGTTGGATCTAGAAATAATTCCCCCAGGAAGCACAAAACTCTATGCATTAACAATAAGGCAAACCTTAAGAAACTCTATTCTGGAACGAAAAAAGGATGACCCTTACTACAGAAAAGTCCAACAAAAGAAAAGATAAGGAATGTCAACAGAATGTGAATTATTTGATGAACAGGTCCTATTGTACAAAGGAAGGTTGTAGCGGACGAAAAATTTTAGAACAATAAAATTTTATATTTTTTTATAAAGCGTATCGCTGTGACTTGCCTATATTATTTACTTATTTATTTTAGTTGTGCTTGTCCAGTCAAATAATATCAATTGAAGTAAAAAAGAGCCACAAATCTTAAAGCTCAGTTAAACTATATTTAACTCATAAGTCATTTGCTTCGGCTACTTGAATTATTTGAGCCCAATGAAATCTTACAACTCAAAAAATAATGCCTCGATTTTTATTGTCCAATCCATTATAAATCTTGCCAATCAAGAAAAAGCAACCGTGGGAAAGAATTGTGAAAATCTTTTTCCATATCCACTCGAGAAATTACCCAAATTGAACCTAGAAAATTTAACACGAAACCGATAGAATCCTTTCTTTTATTCATTATTTTCACACAAAAAACCCACTGCCAAACTCCTAGCTCCTATTCTCGAGTCGGGAATTGGTATGTTTATACTTATCGTGCTTTGGTTTTACTCTCCGATTTCCTCCTAGCTAGAAGCAGTTCATATTATTCTAAAATTTCATTACCCATTCCAACACACATATACGAGACATATATATACATACATACATACAGACACATCACATCTCCTCTTCCGATCTCACCACTTGAGTTGCCGTAGCCACACTCGAAAATTTCACACACCAACCGCTGCCATCACCGCACAGCCACAACCTGCCACCCTTACGCACCCCTTGACATATAGCAAACCCATTAACAAGCCCTACCCATACACCTAGAAGCTTAGAAGAGATCGGAAGAGCATCACCTCTCTCGCTGGAATTCCACCTGGCAATGTCACCTTCTATCATAACCACCCACTACCGCCATTAAAACAACCACCCGCCCCTTCATAGCCCACTTTAGACACCATTAATCCGTCTCACCCATACATACAGAGGAGATTAGAAACACAATAGCACTCTCTCTTCCCTCAATTTTGTCGCAAATAGTCACGAACGTCAAACTGCTAAACTCTCTATTTCTTTGTGTTTCGTTGGTTTGGGAAGAAGACAATTAGGAATCTTTGTATTTTAATCAAATCCATTTTGCAGCTTGAGTCCCCTAAGATTCTGAGTTCTTTTAATTAGCTCCTTAAAATTTTATCATATTTAAGAAAGGTCTCCAACTTCCTATTTCAACTATTCAGCCTTCAAAATTAATACTTATCATTCAGGTCCCGCTCCTAAACAATTTTTGAACTTCAATTTAGTCCTTAACATTTATTTCTTTTTCCATAAATAATTATTTTCAAGGTTCTAAGCTAATTTATTTTCTTTTGACTAGACACGGTGCAAAGATCGATAGACGAGTAGATTTATTGCTATGGTTGCTCAACTCACAAGGTTTAAGGTAGACTCTAAATTTATAAAAATATTTTCTTAAAGTGCGCGCATTATTAATTGATTTATGTGGTAAATATTACGTGTAAATATGTGATTACAAGAATGTTTGCATATTATTATATGCTTAAGAAAGACTACATATATGCTTAAGATATATTTATGATACGCTTATCCACTTTAATGCATAAGAATGAGAACATCAATTCTTAAAGGCAAGACAAGATCCTCAGACGAAAGAAAGAATTATTTGCATATTTACATGTTATATTTATGACGTGAATTGATTAATATCCACTAGAGTCTACTGAGTATATTTTTATACTCATTCTTTCAAACTGACATTTTCAGGTTTTGGACTCCGTGGAGGGATGATAGACGAAGGCTGCTAGAAACTTGAATTAGAATTTACCTGAAATGTTTCTTTAAAATTTCAAGTTACTTCATTTATTTGAATGATAAGTTTCAAACTATTTTTGACAGGCTACTTTATTATTTATTAATAAGATTTTCCGCAATTAATTACTTTGTTATAAGTTCCACATTTCAAGTTATTATTAAAAATCAGATAGTGTCCTAGGTTTCCTAAATTTGGGCCATTACAGTTTGGAATCAGAGCGGGTCTATGTTTCTGTAGACTTGCAAAATTTTTCAAAGATTTCCAAAGATATTTCAAAAAATAAAAAATACACAAATAAAAATAAAAATATAATAAATAAATAAATAAGTAAATAATTAATTAATTAAGGTTTCCGATCTATATTTTCAAATGGAAAATTTTAGTAGCCCATCGGCTTCGTCCACTCCGCCGACTCCAAGGAAAATTTTCAAGTGTTTTAAAAATTTCTCTACATGCCTTTCAAATGTTTATATATAAAGACTGCAATACGAAGTACAAGAATAGAAAATATGTTTGACATCAGATAAAGGATAGAAAATGAGTTGAGCATAACTTGATTTGAAAATGAAATTTTTATTTTTTGTCCTAAAAAATCGGCTAAAAATTATTAGCCTACCCCAAACTAACTGGACTTACAAAAATGGTTTTCCTCAAGCATGACACATAGAGGAGAGCCTGAGGTAGCTAGAGAAACTAGAATCGCATACGAGCAGTTCGACTGTAACCCTGAGGAGACGATGGACTAGCATGTTCACTATTTTCGTGAGGTAGAGAGAGAGTGATTCTCTGGGGTTTTCAGACAAATAAGATTGACACAGTTCACCATTTGATGGACACGTTGGAGGGACTAGAGCATATTGTTGCGATAGGCATACTGTGGGATCTTTATTTTGAAGCTGTGGTGAATATCTCATACGATCTCTATTGTGAGACACTAGTAGCTATATTCAAACCCCGCTTAGAAGGAGCCTGCGAGAAGAAGCATGCAATCAAGAGGCAAATCAGGAGGAAGACTCGGAGGAAGACCCAGAAGAGGACCTAGAAGAGGACCCCAAAGAGGATCTAGAGGAAAAGATACCTGTCTATAAGGTGATGCCAGATGAAAATATTGATGAGGGATATGAGGTAAATGATGATGTAGATGAGGAGATGGATGAGGTGGAAGAAATTGAGGGGGATGTTAATGAGCGAATAGAGATGGAACAAGTTATGCAACTTGGTGAAGACCCCCAAAGATGAGCCACAACTCCAAGAAGAGTCTGACCCTGAATCTTGTATTACATTTGAGTATATTGCTTCTATGAGTGATGATGAGTAGATGAGTAGAGTAGGATAACAATTTTGAGAGATTTTGACAATGTTTCCAATTCGAAATTTTGAGTAGTATCATTTCATTTCATATTTTGGAATATTATGAATAAGATATGATATTTGATTTTGGTTTTATTTTTGGAAGAGTTGGGTATTTTGATCTTATAAAGAGATGTTTCACATTCAGTTCAGAGTTGTTTACTTGATTGTTGAATAGTTGAATGGTGTATATTTGTTGAATTTATCTCCGATTAGTGCAATTACAACTTCGTTTAAATTTTGTTAAGGAAAATGGTGCGACCATGAGGGCAGAATACCGCGGGTGTGAATAGAGAAGCCACCTTATTAAGAGATCTCATGAAAGCTATACAAAGACTTAGCCAGCAATGAGACCCTGCAACTCCACATGAAGGATCATATGCACGCGCATCAAACCCACCTCTCAACGTGGACAATACTAGCTGGGTTGTTGAATAGTTTCACCAATATAGGCTACTGTCTTTTGATGGTAGGGCTGGTGCATTAGCCGTAGAAGAATGGTTGAGGGCCTTAGAGCCGATATTTAAGCACATTGCTTGTACTGATACCTAGAAGGTATCTGGTGCAGAGTTTGTGTTGATTGAAGGCGCAGAGCATTGGTGGGAGTCTTATCTGCGTACTCGAACTGTAGCATAACAACATGCCATGACATGGGAGTAGTTCAAGATAGTAGTAATGCAAAGGTATTTTCCCAAATTGCTACGTGACCAGAAAGAAGCAGAATTTCTGCAGTTGAGATAGGGAAATAGGTCATTGGATGAGTACAAGGGGGGATTTGAACAACTCTCTAGATATGCCCCTCATCTGGTTGACATTGACGAAAAGAAAGTAGGGAGATTTGAAGCGGGTTTACGATATGAGATAGGAGGGATACTATTTACCCATGCATTCATCACGTATGAGGAAGTCTTAGAGCAGGCACATGCCATATCCTCCCATCTGAATTTGGAACGAACTATCCAAATAACAGTTGATGCCCAAGGAAGGAAAAACTGGGATAATGGGAATAAGAGGAAGTGGCATAATCAATATCAGAATCAGATCAGGAACTAACCTCCAAGCAAGCTGCCAAACACAGGATTGGGTGGTGGTCAGAACACCTTCAACATGACTCAATGCCCCAAGTGTGGGAAGTATCATAAGGGAGCATGTCTTTGGGGTAAGGCAGTCCATTACAAATGTGGAAAGATAGGCCATTACGTAGCCAACTGCCATGGAAAGCCTACTCAGAATCAAGGACAGATTAAGAACCCATCACAAGCCTGAAACTAGGAGCAGAATAACAAAGGAAAGGTGAGGGTTTACGCCATGAGGAAGCAGTCGATGATGCTGACTTAATAGTAGGTATACTATCTGTCCTTGGTATTCCTATTTATGTCTTAATTAATTCTGGTGCTATGCAATCGTTCGTATCTATTGCATGTCTAGCTAAACTAAAATTTGTACGAGAGATAATGAATGGCATATTGGAAGTTAGTATGCCGCTAAGAGGAATAGTTGGAACTAATGAGATAGTTAAGGACGTACCTAAAGACTTTGAGGGATTAACAATTAGAGCTGACTTGAGCATAATTGGAATGAAGGACTTTGATATTATTTTGGGTATGAACTGGTTAAGTAGTAACTGAACTACTTTCTTGTGTCATGAGAAAGAAGTGGTATTTTGACAAAAGGAGAAGGAGGAATTTTGATTCTACGAGTCAAAAATTAAGGCACTTCCCCGCCTTATTCTAGTGTTGCAAGCAGAGAGGCTCTTGGTAAAGGGGAATTCCCAAGGGTATTTGGTCAGCCTCCAGAGTAAACCACTGGGAGATGTCATATTGGATCGCATACTAATTGTCTAAAAATTTGCCGATGTGTTCCTGGATGATCTATCGGTATTCCGCCCAATAGACAAGTATAGTTTGTTATAGACTTGGTTCCTGGTGCTACACCTATGTACAACTCTCTGTATAGAATGGCGCCAAAGGAACTACTGGAATTGAAACTACAATTGGAGGAGATGCTGGAGAAAGGCTTTATCAGACTAAGTGTGTCTCCATGGAGGACGCCAGTGTTGTTTGTTAAAAAGAAAGATGGAAGCATGAGGATCTGTATTAATTATCGAGAACTGAATAAACTGACTATCAAAAATAAATACCCCCTTTCAAGGATTGAAGATTTATTAGATTCGTTAAATGGGTCAGCTATGTTTTCAAGATCGATTTGCGATCAAGATATCATCAGTTGAAGGTCAAACTAGCTGACACCACAAAGACGATGTTCTGAATTAGATATGGGCATTATGAATATATAGTGATGCCATTTGACCTCACTAATGCTCTAACAATATTCATGGAGTTGATGAACCGGGTATTCCATAAATATCAAGATAAGTTTGTCATCGTCTTCATTGATGACATTCTGATTTATTTGAGGGATGCCAGAAACAATGAGGAACATTTAGGAATTGTATTGGAAATACTATGAGCAGAAAAGTTATACACTAAATTCAAGAAATGCAAATTTTGGCTAGAAAGAGTTGGATTCTTGGGTTATATTGTGATCGCGTAGGGCATTGAAATTGATTCCTCTAAGGTTGAGACTGTCACAAATTGGCCTATACCTGCCAATGCAGGAGACGTGAGAAGTTTTTGGGTATAGCTGGGTACTACCGACATTTTATCGAAGGTTTCTCTAAGATAGCTTGCCGATGACCCAGCTAACTCGTAAAAGTGTTAAGTTCCAGTGGACCAAGAAGTGTGATCAGAGTTTTCAGGAACTGAAAAGTAGTTGGATACAGCACCTATATTAGCTATACTTGACCGGTCAGACAGATTCGTTACCTGCAGTGATGTATCTAAACAAGGGTTGGGCTGTGTACTCATGCAAAAAGGGAAGGTTATAGCCTACGCGTCGAGGCAGTTGAAGCAACACGAACAAAATTATCCAATGTATGATCTTGAGTTGGCAGCAGTAATCCACACCTTGAAGATATAACGTCATTAGCTATATTGGAGCAAATGCGAAATTTACACTGATCACAAGAGTCTCAAATACTTCTTCACATAGAAGAATTTAAACATGAGACAGCAAAGGTAGTTGGAATTAATAAAAGATTATGACTACACCATACTTTGCCACCTAGGTAAAGCCAACGCAGTTACAGATGCCTTAGAAGAAAGAATAGTGGCCAAATGGCAGCATTGAGAACGTTACATGAGCAACTGATATGGCACTTCGAGAATCTACAGATTGAAGTAATAGCCCCGCCTGTTGACAAACCCAGCAGACTATCTAGTTTGACAATTAAACCGAATTGAGAGATCGAATTGTGCGGGTTCAAAAAGATGACAGATTTTTGGAAAAAATAAGGTCTGGCATTGGAACAACAAGTAGAGTCGGATTTGACATCGTAGAAGACGGAGCACTAGTGTTTAACAGATGCCTTTGTGTGTCGAAGAACGAACAGATTAGGAATGAGATTCTAGCTGAGGCTCATTCCACCCGTTATGCGGCGCATCCTGGAGGTACGAAGATGTACCGAGACTTACGTGATACCTTTTGGTCGACAAATATGAAAGGTAGTATCGCTAAGTTTGTGGCGAGGTGTATTGTGTGTCAACAAGTTAAGGCTGAGCACTAGAGGCCATCAGGGCCATTGAATCCATTAGAGATACCAGAATGGAAGTGCGAGAAGATCTCCATGGATTTCATAGTAGGCCTTCCAAGACTATTTGGGTTATAGTGGATCGACTCACAAAATCTGCTCACTTTTGCCAGTTCGTATGAATTTTACATTAGAGCAATTGGCACAGTTGTATGTTAAAGAAATTGTTCGACTATATGGAGTGCCAACATCAATTGTGTCTGACAGAGACTTGAGGTTCATTTCAAAATTTTGGAAGAGCCTACAGATCGCAATGGGGACTATACACGACGCTCTTCCGATCTGTTGAATTTTAGTAAAGTATACCATCCACAGACCTACGGTCAAACTAAAAGGACTAATCAGACTATGGAAGATATGCTTAGAGAGTGTGTTTTAGACTTAGGTGGCAGTTGGGAGAAGCCCTTACCATTGGTTGAATTTGCTTATAATAATAGCTATCAGTCAAGTTTCATATGGCTCCATATGAACCCTTATATGGTCGAAAATGTCGTTCACCTTTATACTGGGATGAGGTCGGTGAATGAAAATTATTGGGTCTAGAAATGGTCAGAAAGCCAGTTGCACAAATTGACGGGATCAAAGCGAGAATTAAAGCGGCTCAGGATAGACAGAAAAGTTACGTTGACGAACGAAGAAAAGATCTGGAATTTCAAGTTGGGGAAAAGGTGTTTCTCAAGGTAACTCCGATGAAAGGTATTGTTCAATTCAGAAAGAAAGGAAAATTGGCACCTAGATACCTTGGCCCATTTGAAATACTAGGACGTGTTAGGAATGTAGCTTATCGATTAGCATTACCACTGGAACTAGCAGCCATGCACAATGTATTCCAAGTTTCACTTTTGAAGAAATATATTCACGACCCGAGCCATGTAGTGAATGTGGAACCAATCAAGGTTAAGAAAGATCTATCGCCCGCGTGCATATTAGACCGAAAGATCCATGTTTTGAGAAACCGAGAGATTCCTTTAGTCAAAGTCTAGTGGGGTAGGTACAATATTAATGAGGCAACCTGGGAGAAGGAAGAGGATATCCTAGAAAGATACCTAGATCTCATAGATCAAGTAACCCTAATTACTAGGACGAAATTATTATTTAGCGGGTAAGGTTGTAGAGACCGGAAAATTTTAGAACAATAAAATTTTATATTTTTTTATAAAGCGTGTCGCTACGACTTGCCTCTTTATTTACTTATTTATTTTAGTTGCGCTCATCTAGTCAAATAATATCAATTGAAATAAATAAGAGCTGCAAATCTTAAAGCTCAGTTAAACTATATTTAGCTGATAAGTCATTTGCTTCGGCTATATTTGAATTATTCGAGCCCAATGAAATCTTGCAACTCAAGAAATAACACTTCGATTTTTATTATCCAGCCCATTATAAATCTTGCCAACCAAGAAAAAGCTACCTTGGGAAAGAATCGTGAAAATCTCTTTCCATATCAGCTCGATAAATTACCCAAATCGAACCCAGAAAATTTAACACGAAACCTATAAAATCCTTGCTTTTATTCATTATTTTCACACAAAAACTCACTGCCCAACTCCTCGCTCCTATTCTCAAGTCAGGAATTGGTATGTTTGTACTTCTTGTGCTTTGGTTTTACTCTCCGAATCCTTTGTATTCTCCTAGTTAGAAGCAATTCATATTATTCTAAAATTTCATTACCCATTCCAACACACATATATGACACATAGATATATATACATACACGTCAGATCTCCATCTCATGACATCGTCACCACCCGAGTCACCAGATCCATACTCGAAAATTTCACATACCAACTGCTACCATCACTGCACAGCCACAAACTACCACCCTCACACACCCCTTAACACTTAGCAAACCCATTAACGAGCCCTACCCATACACCTAGAAGCTTAGAAGCATCATCTTCATCACCTCTCTTGCTGGAATTCCACCTAGTAGTGTCACCTTCTATCATAGCCACCCACTACCGCCATTAAAATAGTCACCTACCCCTTCGTAGCCCACTTTAAACACCATTACTGGGCCTCACCCTTACACACAGGGTAGATTAGAAACACTGTAGCACTCACTCTTCGCCGGAATCCCTTCGCCAGTGTTCATCTTCCCTCAATTTTATCGCAAATAGTCACGAACATCAATCTCCTAAACTCTCTGTTTCTTTGTGTTTCGTTGGTCTAGGAAGAAGACAATTGGGAATCTTGGTATTTTACTTAAATCCTTTTTGCAACTTGAGTCCCCCAAGATTCTGAGTTCTTTTAATTAGCTCCTTAAAGCTTTATCATATTTAAGAAAGGTCTCCAACTTCCTATTTCAACTATTTAGCCTTCAAGTTTAATACTTATCATTTGGGTCCCGGTCCTAAACTATTTTAGAACTTCAATTTAGTCCTTAACGTTTATTTCTTTTTCCATAAGTAATTATTTTTACGATTTTACGATTCCATAAGTAATTATGTGGTAAATATTGCGTGCAAATATTTGACTACAAGAATATTTGCATATTATTATATGCTTAAGAAAGACTGCATATATGCTTAAGATCTTTTTATGATACGCGTATCTGCTTTTATGCATAAGAACAAGAACATTAGTTCTCAAAGGCAACACAAGATCCTCCCAAGAAAGAAAGAATTATTTGCATATTTATATGTCATATTTATTATGTGAATTGATTAATATGCGTTGGAGTCTACTGAGTATTTTTTTTATACTCATCCTTTTAAACTAACACTTTCAGGTTTTGGAGCCGGTGGCTGGACGATAGACGAAGGCTGCTAGAAACTTAAATTAGAATTTACCTGAAATGTTTCTTTAAAATTTCAAGTTATTTCATTTATTTGAATGATAAGTTTCAAACTATTTTTGACAAACTACTTTTTTATTTATTAATAAGATTTTCCACAATTAATTACTTTGTTATAAGTTCCACATTTTCAGTTAATATTGAAAATCAGATAGCGTCCCGGGTTTCTTAAACTTGGGGCATTACAAAGGTTGTACGTGCCTAAGGATTCATGTTTTCGACAAGAATTACTAACAGAAGCACATACCACATCCTACTCTATACACCCAGCTACCATTAAGATGTATCATGCGTTTAAGGCACTACAGTGGTGGCCAGGAATGAAGAAGGAAATTGGTAGATTTGTTAAGAAAATGTTCGATCTACCAACAGGTTAAAGCCGAACATTAACGATTGGCAGGAACATTACAACCTTTACCTATCCCAAAATGGAAATGGCAACAAATCTCTATGGATTTCATAACCAGTCTACCTAAGACTATTAAAGGTCATGATGCCATCTGGGTGTTTGTAGATCAATTAACCGAGTCAACACATTTCCTAACAGTTCAGATGGCGTACAAAACAGAACAATTTGCTTCCTTATACATCCAAAAGATTATCCTACTACATAGAATACCCATATCTATTGTATCTGATCGAGACACAATGTTCGTATCAAATTTCTAGAAAAGTCTCCACAAGCTCTTAGGAACAAAACTCCACTTTAGCACAACTTTCCATCCACATACCGATGGGCAGTCTGAGCGTACAATTCAAACACTAGAAGATATGTTGCAAGCTTATGTATTGGAATTTCAAGGAAGTTGGGACAAATATCTGCCTTAATTGAATTTTCTTATAATAATAGTTATCATACCTCTATTGGTATGCCCCTATTTGACCTTGTATGGACGGAAGTGTCAATTGCCCCTGCATTGGGATGAAGTTGGGGAATGAAATATGTTAGGGCCTAATATGATGCAAGAAGTCAAACAAGTTGTAGAAATTATCACCAAACGATTGACTTCAGCCCAAGAGCGATAGAAAACTTATACAAATAAGAAGCGCATGCTGTTGGAATTCAAAGTAGGAGATAAAGTTTTCATCAAAGTCTGACCAATCAAAAGAATGATGTGATTCGGAAAAAAGGGAAAATTGACGCCACGGTACGTTGGATCTTATGATATTGTCAGAAGAGTGGGACAAGTTTATTACGAACTGTGTTTGCCTGCTAGTCTTAATCGAATGCATAATGTCTTCAATATATCAACATTAAAGAAATATGTGGCTAATCCTACAGATATAATGCCAGAAGTACCTGCAGACCTTCAACCTATCCTGACATTAGAAGAACAACCAGTGGAAATCTTGGCCTACGACATAAAGAGGCTAAGGAATAAGGAAATTTCCATTGTAAAGTTCCACGGAGAAGTGTAGCAGTGGAAGAAGCCACATGGGAAAGGGAAGATGAAATGAGAAGGAAGTACCTCCAGTTATTTGAAGAAATTTCGGGGATGAAATTTTTTTTGGTGGAGTGATTGTAACATACCAAAAATTTTACTATAATAATAATAACAAAAAAGTTTATCTTTTTAGTCGGACAACTTATTGGAGGTAAAAATGTAATGAAGAAAGGTTTTTGGATTAGACAAAAAACTCTGAAGACTGGGCATATGGAGAAATTTTTTTTTTTTTTTTGCGGTATTTGACAATGAAGCGTGGACTCACCCTAACCATAGATCTAAATTGTTCTAACCATTAACGTTTTCCTCCTTTCTATAAATATATACCTTGGTAAGATAAGAACAGGCAGGAGTATTCAAAAAAGGTAAATGATACTCCTTAGCCAATTCTGCTTAGCCAAAGTACTATTGTAGTATTATCAAAATACACGGGTAGCACTGTGGGTCTAGTTAGAGTTTTGAAATTTGAGTAGTCCCATAGAAGTGCTCTTGAAGTACTACAATAGCACTTAGTGAGTATTATGGTATAAATACTGCTATTCTCGTTCGGAAGCACTATCAAAGTACCTTAATAATACTTTGGAAGTGATTTTTGTTAAATTACTCAAGAAGTGCTTTGGTAGTACTTTCGAAACACTAACCAAGAACTTTTGGGGGTAGCACTTTTACTCCTTGTCACTCATAGATTTAGGGGTAGCACTTTTACTCCTTGTCACTCATAGATTTAACTAAAAGAAAAATAAATAAGAAACTAATTTCCATAAACAAATTTCTCTTACAGATTTACATCGATATCAAATAGTAGGTGAATGGAGCTATAAATTTTCAAGCTATCAAATTTTCTTAAAAAATAGAACTCTTAGTGAAAATATCTTTTACAGTTATATTTCATTCTGAAAATCTTCATGAAACTCTTTGTGTAAGTGAATGTATGTATACACCCCATTTCCTTTAGTAAAAATGTCTATAGGATGAATTACAACAGTTATATATAAAATTCCTTCCAAGGAGAGAGTCACTGAATCACTAATCATGGCAAGAATTAAATGATGGATCTGGATCCCTTGTGATGTTTTATGATTGTATTGAGCTCAATATTATACTATGAAATTATTGACTGATCATTGATCATGGATTTACTATTGAAAATGGTGTTGGTGTATACTAAAATCATTGATAAAGGCTTTTTTGAGACAAGTCTACACCTAAGCAAGTCTACTCACTAAATATTCTTAATATTCACCCATTTTTCCCTCTTTCAAAATTTTAAGAGATGTAGCAGGAATACATAATGACAGACATACAAGGCTGGACTATGCATTCTAATCGTTTTGAAATGTATTGGGTCAATATTGCCAACATATGGTCCTATAGGACATCCACGCCGGCTAACCTCACTTGGGAATTTAGTATTATTCAACAAAAAACTTATGATCTGCGTACCCAACTTCTGAAGAAAGTTTCAACCAAACTTGAATACAATGACCAGTATCAGTGCACTCGTCTAAATGTAATGTTGTAATAAGTATTTGGCAGCTTGCTAAAAACTTAGTATTAACCGTGTAAGAAAATCTTCCCTCTTTTGTTTTGACTCCTTTTGGAGGTGGGAACTGATGTAATATGGACGGCAAAAAATAAAAGTTTATTGTTATGACTCTAGCTTACTATTTTTTTTTACCATTAGTAAATAGTGAATATATGATATAGTCCTATAATGAATAAATAATTTATTGATTTAAGTGGAGAGTATAACAAAATGAGACTACTTTAAACTTTATGAGCCGGGCAACTTTTGCAAAAAAATATCTTACTTGCTTATGGATCTTCACGCCTCGTCTAGTCAAAAGAAATAAATTATCTTAGTACTTAAGTAATAATTCTTTATGAAGAAGAAATAAAAACTTTAGGGACCAAATTGGAACTCTGAATTAACTTAGGACTAGGACTAAAAAGGACGGATGACAAATTTTAAGGCTTAGTTCATGAAGACAGAAAGTTAGGAACCCTATTTAACTAAGCTGAACACATTTTGGACTTAATAACTAAATCTGAAAACATAAGGGGCCTGAGGTGCAAAGTGAATTAAATATAATATCTCAATTCTTGACCAATTTGACAAAAATTCAGAACAGAACCAAACCAACGGAACTAAATTGAGATTTTGTGTGTGCACGTGCCTGTGACCAAAAAAATCGACACTGGCGAGTAAAATTCCAGCGAGGGTGGATGCTAATCATGTTCCTAGTCCCCTATTTGTGTATGCGTAAGGTGGGGAAAGTTTTTATTTTTTTTTTTAACAGTGTGTTTTAAGGGGTGCTGGTTCTGTGAAGGCGGGTTCCGGCGAGCTTATGGTTGCCGGAGACTAAGTGGTGGCTGGCATGAGCGGTTTAGAGACGGAGATGGTCATGTATGTGTCTATCTGAAGCCTACAAGGGTGTAATCTTTTGTGTGTGTATAGGTAGTGAATGTATGTGTATGATTCTCTGCTAATTTTGAGGGAGGAGATGACAAAGATGATAGGGGTTTTTATAGAATTTCCGGTAGTGGGTGTGCTGGCCGGCAATGGAGTGTATGTGTATGTAACTCGTCTTTATCTATGGCTTAAAGAACAAGACCGGCAGTGGCATGGGAGAGAGAAAAGAAAAAAAAAAAAAACACACCAATTCCAAACTGGTAATAGAGTTACGAATTTTGCTGGAATTTGTGTGTGTAATACGTATATAAGAGGGGGACTGGGTTTATTGGTTTGAGGTGAGAATTCTTCTTGCTCAACTTGGTCATGTAGCAGAGGTTTACTTTGGGTTGAAGTGCGACTTGATAGGAAATTGAATTCTTGGCTTAGACTGTGAATTTTGAAGAAAATGAGTCTAACTGATGTTGAAGAGTGATAGGATTTGTTTTATTTTAAAAGAGCTCTAAAACAATATAAAATATATAATGTATTAATTAAAATAGATTATTAATTAAAATGATAGAATTATTTTGGACTTAATGTAATAATTGTAATTAAGGTATTTTACGACTCGACGAGCAAGATATAAAATGGGCATTAAAATTTGGTGAGATTATAGTGACACGTGATTATTGATTAAAATTTTTGTTTTTCAAAATTCCGGGTTGCTACGCTAGGACTCTGTTTAGTGACGTGACGAATGGCTAGTTTTATGATTTTTTGCCTACAAGTTAACTTCAAACTCTCTCACTCATTCTTTGTTTTTGTTTTTTATTTTTATTTATTTTATGTAGTCACTAGTTGGAACTCAATTGCTACTGATCATGATATGGGTTCTACGGGGTTTAACTTTAGGACCCTTGAGCTGAACCCTAGAAATAAAATTAACGCTCTACCAAATTACTCATCTACTGGTCATACTCTGTTTATGAATTTCTCTCAGTCGATGCATGTTAGATCCCCCAATGTTGCTAGTATAATTGATGTGGTTCGTTCTAAAACTAGTCATCATGAGAGAAGATTGTGTAAGTACTTCCTACATTTAGTGCCGTTCGATATTTAAGTTTAGATTGTATTTGTATTAATATGTTGTTTATTGCTTTTATATGTCTTATATTATGCTATTTATAGTTATCTTTCTTAATAGAACTAATATTTTATCTTTTTTAAATGAACCAATATTTATGGGATAATTTTTCCATTTTTCCTATGATATTTTTATTTAATTTATTAACTATATAATTATAATATAAATTTCAACTCTTTAATACTAATTTTAGATTAGATGAAGTTCTTACCTATTTTATTTGGATGTTATGTTTAATTCCTAATTGTATATTAGATGTCTTTTTTAATGCTTACACTATTTTTTTAAAGGAAAATGCCTACGCTCTTTTGTTTACTAAAAATACATATTTATAGTTTTGAGACCTATTTTAAATTGATTGTCATTTTATTGCAGTTGATTATGATGTACGTGGTTTCGATGAGAGTATTTTTAGTGATGGCCATATTGATGATTCTGATAATGATGACATTAGTGCGTCAACTTACCGAAAGATGGTATGGGTATTATAGTTTACTTTATTCTGATACTTTTTTTATGACATAGTATTTTGTTACGTATATTATTCTTTTATTGAATTGAGTCTTATTTCTTTATTTATGTCCTCAACATGGAATTTGATGGAATTTTTTAGCTGTATGGAATCTTATAGAATTCATGGATTTTAATAGAATTCCACAGAATCCATAAGATTCTATAGAATTCTGTACCAGAGATTTCTGTGGATTTTTAATGGAATTCGTAAGATTCAACAGTGGTGTCCCAAGTAATTTGATAAATAGAATTTCGTATCGTTTTGAATATTCTCCCAGTAGATGTTTTTTATTATTTATGAGATAAATAAATTTTAGTGTACAAGAAAATAATAAAAATACGAACTAATAGGAAAAAATACATAATCTGATTTTACCTTTTATTCAGGTAACATTTTTTTCTTTTGTTTTTTTTCAGGAGTTTAGGTACCAATTTTAAAAATATTTAAAAAAATATTACTTGTATCATGCTATTATTTTCTCTAGAATTTTTGATAGGATTGTCCCTGAATTTAAATGTTTAGCAGCAACATTTTTCTTTTATCATATTTTATTTTTGCGCAAGTTGGATATGACTTTGAATATATATATATATATATAACTTCTTGCTCAAAAATTAAAAAATAAGAAAAAATAAAAATATTCAAACTATGTCATTAAAAAATAAACATTTTTAACATTATCTTTCTCTAAAGTAACATAAAAGAAAAATCCATAGCTTTTAAAACTAAAATGAACCATGATAATAAAATCTCATTATACTTTCTACACGAATATATTATGAAATTATAATGTAATTTGTTAATATTGTCATTTTCAACATTCATTAACTTCCCATAGGTTAAATCTGATGTGATTGTTAAAAAATCACGTGATGAAGAAAAAAATAAGTTTTGCTCATTTGGATTTTAATTACATTATGAAATTATTTTGAATTTTAATATCATATTCTAATAATCTCTCATCCCGTTCACTAACAATTTTTTTCGTAGAGATTGATTATAATTTTTTTTTAAAAAACTAGAATGATGGAAAAATAAGCGTTATTGTGAGAATAAATTCGTGAATGTGAGTAGTGATAAGGAAAAAATGAGTTTTGATAATCTATAATTATAAATTTTTGTTAATTATCTGGGTTATTAAAAAAAATGAAATCCATGATATATGGATTGCAGTGCAATTTTTTGTCATACTGAGCGAGCCTTAAAGCATTACAACTCTAGCAAGCCGAATTTTGAGTTGTCTTGCATGAATGGAAAGGTTTTTCTTCCACAAATTGAGGATCCTCCTACTCTACTTAATGAACTGATATTTGGTAAAGATGATAGAAGTAGGAATTTCATTGACAATCTTCGGTCATATAATAGCACGTTTTTCCTTTACGTCGATGGGTTGGAAAATTGACAATAGTCTGATTACTGGGGCTACCCCACCTATTTTTAGACTTC
This sequence comes from Nyctanthes arbor-tristis, assembly GCA_963692815.1. Lineage (NCBI taxonomy): Eukaryota > Viridiplantae > Streptophyta > Magnoliopsida > Lamiales > Oleaceae > Nyctanthes > Nyctanthes arbor-tristis. The sequence goes on from CAVNYN010268950.1 coordinate 59,254, forward strand.
ATAAAATTTAAAGTTTACTACCACTTGAAGATAAAGTCCCAAATTTACTCAAATGTCTATTATGGATCTGCATAATGAAATGTCGAGTAGGATTCGGGCTGTTAGGTAACTAATGAGTGTCACGACTCGAAAATTTTCCCTTTAAATATACCAATAAATGATACTACTAAAGAACTAATGATGAAATAATTTTCTTAATTTAGGAAATTGAAACAATTATTCGTGGAAGCTTTCTTTTAAACAGGTGTGTGCACATAAGTACGGGGTGCATACACTTCTGAAGCAGAAGTATTTTGAACAGTCAAGTGCACGTACTTTTATCTAAGGTGTATGCACCTAGAGAATTATCCAATTCGGTTTGAAAATCGGTTGGTGCCATTTTTATGAAATTACAGTAACGATTGTAACATAACAATAATTAAGCATAAATGAACTTTCATAAATAGCATTGACAATATTACACTTGTTGAGTTACAATATTGGAAAAACGAACTTTTCTTGAGAAAATATTCTTATTTCTTATTCAACAACAATGCTACTCTATTGTATTATATATATAATATCCATTAAATTTATGCAAATATCTAATATTCTATATGATAATCTCTCACTTCAACTTCTTCGTGTGCATGTAACATCATTAAAGTGAGATCTTTCCAAGTCTATGGAGCCACAATGAATCTTCTACATTTTTGAAAATATGGAAATCATGAATCATAGATTCAGTGAGCAGTACTTACACATGCATACGTCCTATTTTCAAAACATGAGTTCTAGGGCCCAATTATGTGATATGATTCTACCTCGGAGAGATCTCAAAACTCATTAAAAGGGTTTAACATATAACATGAATAATTAGCTAAACATAAATTCTCATTTTTTAACTCTATTTAATCCTTAATAGAGCTACAGTATACCATTCTATCCCCCACTTTTGAATCACTAGGCTGGCGCCAGTACACCAATGTAACATAACATAAAATAACATAACACAACACGACATATTTGGGGCAGATATCATCTGGACATAATTCACTTTGCAAATTATATGTATGGCTTAACAAAACCTCCTATGCAATAACTTATCTTCTTTGCATAAGTTCAATATGACACAATCCATAACTTACTAGAATCATATATGTGCCACAATAACATATCGAACTTAAACATGTACATCATGAAATTATCTCATACAAAACACATATAACAAATAATCAATCAAAGAAAGGGTGTAAGTACTACTCATAGTTCGAAGAAAGGTTAACATTAAGCCTAGAATGATCAGAGGAACTCCTATATCAACTTTGAAGAAACTGCTGCAGATCGGAAGTTTCTGCAGGGTGCGTGCACCTAAAAGGCAGTTTGGTATTTTCGATACAACTTCAGGTTGTTTTTCTTGACACCTCTATATAAATTTTCTTTATAACGGCAAGACCACTCAATAAGGACATCAAGAATGGAAAATAAGACTTCGGGTTGCCTCAAATTATTTTTAGAAGAAAAGAGGTGCTTTCTTGACTTTGCATGAGAAAGTTTGAGCTTCAAGTTCTTGAGAGACTATTGCTACATGGATTTTGGGATGGATCTAAACCATCAGATTCTCCTCTATTTATAGGGAAAATTTTAGAATTCAGATTACCCTTGGGAATTATTTAATTCCCACTCTTGGTCCCCAAGAAAGTCATTGATTAGTTCGTTTGGAATGAGAGCCACTTGCTTACTCTTGGTCTCCAAGCAATGCCTTCATTGGTTTATTTGGATTGAGAGCCACGTAATAAGAATTTATCTCATAAGAAGGAGGTGGAAGCGAAAGATTAGATCCTTAGTGTTGAATGTCTTCTTAGATCATTCTAGGTAATTGATAAAAATCAGGAAAAAGGAAGTGAAGCACACACCACTTTGGGTAGAAAAGCCAAATATTGGCAGCCAAAAGGCTTCCACTTTCGCTCAGTATTTCAGAGTACTGAACAAGCTCAAAACTTAACTTTGAAAATATAGATACGACAATCCTAGATTCTAGTCTCTAGTAGTGTAAACAATACACAAAGTCGATAACCTTATCAAATGTTAGGAGGAACTGAAACTGCCACTGTAAAGTTGCCTGTTCTAGAATCCATCCTCGACTAGGAAATTTTGAAGCTTGATAACTGAAAACCTATGGGTCAGAAAGGAGAGCCACCACTTTCTTCTTGAAGCATGTCATACCCACCTCAACTTTGCTTACGGGGTCGACTTCCATTGATTGAGATATCAAGGAGATAAGAGGTTATGAAAGTACTGAAATTCTTTCCTAGATGCATACACCTTTCCCGTAGGTGTGTTCAATTTCTGGGCAACTTACAAAATTTTCCGTTTTAATTACGGTGACTCATATAACTAATATTTCATGTTATAATTTTTCTGCAGTTATTACAATGATTAATTAGTTTTCCATTTATGGATTCTACCTAAGATCATGCAATCCTAATGCAATTATGTCTATTGATTTGATTTCATTTGATTTTTAGAAGAACTGGTGGGCCAAATAGTCTAAGACATGATATTGTTGCTTCATTAAAAGATATGCTCAATGAAAACAACTTTTTGGTTCAGTGGTTTCAGATAGCTCGTGATAGATTCAGTCAGTCAGATATTACTAAAATTAAACTACAGCTCATTGCCAAGCGGAATAAAGATGGTAGAGAATATCTTTCAGAGAAAGCCGAGGTGGATGTAATTATTGAAAGTGATTTTGGCACTTTACCTAGCAGGCGTAATATTACTGTTGAAACACAGTCAAGAGATCTGCAGTAGATAAGTGAACTTTACCCTTAGTATATATCACTACAGTATCCGTTGTTTTTCCCTTTTGGCCAAGATCGCTTTAGAGCAGATGTAGATCGAGCTAGTGTTGATGGACCTTCAATTGGAGGATGGAAAAAGTGTCAATAAAAGAATATTTTGCTTTTAGGCTTTAGGAGAGTAAGGATGAATCACGTTATATATTATCCTCTCAGAGACTATTTCAACAATTTTTAGTTGATGTGTATACAATGATCCAGTCTTCTTGACTGGCAGTTATACAGTCTCATCTAAAGGAATTAAGATTTGAGTTGTATAAAGGATTTATTGATGTTGTGGGAAGGTGTAAGAGTGATGGTTTTAAAGTTGGGAAACGTGTTATAGGTGGTGCCTATAACACCATGCAGAATTATCAAGATGCAATGACTATACGTAAGTGTGCTGGGTATCCTGATTTGTTTATCACTTTTGCTTGCAACCTTAAGTGGCCGTAGTTTACCCGTTATGTTGAGGATAAAGATCTTTGTCCTAAAGATCAACCAAATATTATCTGTAGGGTTTTCAAAGTGACGCTTGATCAGCTGATTGTTGATTTGAAAAAAAAATAAGATCAGCGGAGAAGTCAGGGCAGATATTTATTATTTTCCGATTGTTTTGTTTTAAATGGTCTATTTTTGTTTTACTCATTTAATTTTAAATTTTTGTATTTCTAATTTTGTTATCTCTTATGCTATTTTTTTCTTTTATGAAAGTTATATATACTATTGAATTTCAAAAGCGTGGTCTAGCTCACGTACATATATTGTTATGGCTTACATAAAAATACAAGCTTCCTATACCTGTGCACATTGATACTTTTATATCAACTGAGATTTCGAACGAAAAGTTAGAGGAAAGTATTATAAATTGGTTAGGGATTTGATGGTTCATGGTCCTCGTGAATACTTGAATAAGAAATCACCCTGTAGAGTTAACAGTCACTATTCGAAACACTTTCCAAAAAAGTTTGTTGTATCTAATATTATTGATGAAAGCAACTTTCATGCGTCTAAGCAGCCGGATAATGGTAGGAGGGTGGAAAAAAATGGGATTCCACTTGACAACTAATATGTCATTCCTCACAATCATTGTTTGTTGATGAAGTATGAGGCTCACACCAATGTTGAATGCTGCAACCAGTAGAAGTCCATTAAATATCTCTTCAAGTACATTAACAACAGAAATGGCCGTGTTATAGTCATGTTCTGCCAGAATGCTGATGGTTCTACTGAGAAAGATATTGATGATATCGATATCATGTATTATGACTGTCAGTACATGTCAACATGTAAAGCTACTTGGAGAATATCTGTGGTTTAACATTCACTATAGGGATGTGTATGTTGAACAACTTGGATTTTATCTACTAGATAAGCATGATATCTTTTATGCCCCAAATGATTCTATTGAAGAGAAGCCATAACATGGTTATCTGAGCATCAAAGAAATTTTTTGGCGCTGATGGAAGCCAAAAAAAAAAAAAAGTTACCCTGATGCTAGGATATTGACATATGCTGAATTCCCTAATAACCTTGTGTGGAAGAGGAACACAAGGGAATGGTGCCTAGGAAACTTCATTTTGTTTGCAGAGTTTTCTTTATCTGTGCTGGGGCAGGAGAAAAGAATTATCTAAGAACTCTTCCAAATGTTATTCACAAAGAAACTTGCTACGAAGAGTCGAAGTTGTATGATGGTGAACAGTAATGAAATGTTTAGAGATGCCTGCTATAATCGAGGCCTGTTGGATGATGATCGAGAGTATATCGATGGGATAGCTGAGGCAAGTCACTAGGGATTTGCACATTCTCTTAGGAGATTATTCATGACCTTATTATTATCAGACTGTGGCTCAGTGAGAGCATGTCTAGGAAATGTACTGGAAGCATTTGTCCAACAATGTGCTTTATAATAAGCAAAATGTTTAACAACAGCCAAGTTATCTTTACCCAGTTTTTTTCTATGTATTTGTTATGTGTTGTTGTATTTAATAGAAAGGGCTTTTATTCCTAAAATTTTGTGGACTTTAACTTATTGTTTATTATTTTTGTTTTATAGACTGAAATGAAGAGTTGCAAAATTATGCTCTTATCGCTATTAAAAAGATGTTATATAAAAGAGGAAAGAGTGTCTGTAACTATCCTACAAGTTTCCAGATGTATATTTCTCATATGACCAAAAGAGTCAAATAAATCAAGAGATACAGCATGATAAAGAGGCTTTAGCATTAGAACACAATGAGATACTTTCTCAGTTAACAGATGAGTAGCTCACTATTTATGGTATTGTTATGTAGTCTATTAATAGGGGTGATGGTGGCATGTTCTTTGTCTATGGTCCTGGTAGAGCAAGAAAGACATTTATTTAGAAGACGCTGTCAAGTCCTGTGAGGTTGAAAGGAGAAATAGTTCTTAACGCAGCTTCAAGTGGAATTGCTTCTCTTCTTCTACAAGGGGTCGAACTGTTCATTTAAAGTTTGTAATACCTTTGAATTCGGATGAGTATTCTACTTGCAAAATATGTCAAGGAATCCGTTGGCTAAACTAATAGTTAAAGCAAAGCTGATTGTTTTGGATGAACCTCCGATGATAGATAGACATTGCTTTGAGGCTTTTGACAGGACGATGTGGGATATTCTTCGCGTTCATTATCCTTTCTCTGAGGATCAGCCTTTTGGTGGGAAAACAGCAGTATTTGGTGGTGATTTCTAAAAGATCTTGCTAGTCATTCCAAAAGATAGTAGGCAAGATATTGTGCATGTATCTATTAACTTATCGTACTTGTGGAATCTCTGTAAAGTTTTGAGGCTGACAAAGAATATGAAACTACATCGGATAGTATCTGCTGAGAATCTCTAGAGTTGAAAATATTTTCTGATTAGATTGCAGGTATTTGTGATGGCACTATATGTGATTCTAATGATGGCTACTTCACCGTTGATAATCCTAATGATCTTCTCTTATCATATTCTGGTGATTCGACAGTAACGATTGTTACGAGTGCATACCCTAATTTTATACGGGACAGCAGTGATCCAGATTATTTAAATGGCAGAGCTATATTGGCCCCAATAAACGATGTAGTTGAAAGGGTAGACAACTATATGGTTTTGTAGAATCAGTCAAATTCGAAGAGATATCTTAGTTCAGACTCTGTGTAAAGTCTCGTTCTAACAGCGAATTGATGTAGGATCTTAATACACCAAAATTTTTAAATGGGACCAGATGCTTAGGAGTGTCTAATCATGAATTGTGTTTAAAGGTTGGGGTCCTCGTGATGTTAATCGTAATATTGACCATTCTGTTAGCCTATACAATGGTACGCACCTCTAAGTTACAAGACTCAGAAATCGCGTTATCGAAGCCAAGATTTTATCAGGATCCAATACTGGCGAAAAATTTTTTATCCCACAATTGTCATTGACACCTTTTGATGTCAAGTTGCCTTTCACTTTCCAAATGAGAAAGTTTCTATTGATGGTATCATATGCAGCGACTGTTAATAAAAAGCAGGGTCAGTCATTGCCACATGTCGGTATTTATTTAGCAAGACTGGTTTTTAGTCAGGGACAGTTTTATGTCGGTGTCTATAAAGTCACGAGTCGTAGGGTCTAAAAATATTGATATGCAGTGCTAATGGTCGACGATGAAATCTAATGTAAATGCTGTCTACAAAGAAGTATTTTGAAATTTATATTATGACAGTTATGATTTACTCTGTGTGTTGATGAAGAACAACAATATTACTATTGCTTATGGCTTTAATATTTAACGTACATATAATACCATTAGTTAGCATCAATTTGTTTTACAATCTCGCGTGCAACGCACAGGTAAAAATCTAGTAATATTTAAGACTCATTAGAACTCAAGTTGGAATGTTAATATTCAAAGTCTACAAGAATTCACACAAACAGCTAAAGATTCACCAACTCCCTTTTTTTTAAAATTAATTGCAAATTCTACCAAATTCTAGAAGAATTAAACAAAGTATAATTAAACTATATAGTAGAACTCATAAAGGCTATAAATGAATTACTGACTGCCATTGCTAGACAGATATTCATATGTGTTATTAATTTCTAAAAGGAATAAACATCAAATGCAACCAAAGTCAACTAAAAATTGACAAAATTGGCCAAAATTAATGAATTTTAAACTGATTACTAACAAAAGATCAAATAAAAAATAAAAAAGCATACCGGAAAAATATTTCATTAACAACAAAAAAATATTGTTCTAGCTAGAAAATTACCGCCTTCAAGGGATGAGTCAAGTCCTTCATCTTTATTCTCATCATTACCAGTTGGCATCTGGCTTTCAAACTCGTTATCTCTATCGAATAACAGAGTTTTCGAGTCTCTACCTTCACACAAAACATAGCAACATCTTCAAACTCCTCCATGGTCAAAACGATTTCAAGTACACAACTGATTCAGTCGCTTTTTGTGAATAAGATTTACCCTAATAGAAAATCCTCAATTTCACTTATCCTCCTGAATCCTAATAGAAAATAGCGAATTCTTTTTCTTAAGCAAGATTGCAAGAAGAGAGTTAATTTTTGTTTGGCAAATTTTTGAAATTATTTTTCACTTTGCAGGTATTCAATGTATTGTGATATTTTCCTTTAAGAATATCTCATGAAATTTTACAATTCCCGCCAAAAAGTCCAATGTGTAAGGCAGTGCGTAAACAAGTACCTACTAATAGACTTATTGGAACCCCAACACCTATGTGTTAAAGGTGATGCATTGTTTTAAAATTATCAGCAAAGGCACAAAGCTGTTAATGATAATGTTACAATTTACAAATGAAATTGGTAGCTCCTATTTGACTAGTCACCATGCACCTAATGTCCAAGCTATCAATTCAACGTGAATATTAAGGCTATAGTATTGACTTTCTGAGTGGTAAAATCTAGATCCAATCTCAGCTATTGTGAGAGGCCAGTGGTATGAAAAATTTTTGGGAATTTTTATACATTGAATGAAAAATGGAAGTTCAAAACAAGATTTGGCTCTAATGAACTAATTGGTGAGCAATATGCGAGGCTCAACATCATAGTATGATCCGCAATGGAAAACCGATGAAAGTACTTGAGTTCGTCAAACCCAATTTCAGGCACTTGGGGACAATTTTTGTGGGCTTGTCCAGCACTGCTGCCACGACGTCTGCCACATTAGCTAAAAGCTTCAATTTAAAATTATATATGGCATGTCTTCAATACTACTAGAGGCCTGTATCTCGATTACAGCCCAAGCCCAACTCAATAACCCTTGAAAAATTCAAGGTCTCACTTACCAGCTCCTCTCCCACAATTGTTCTGACAGGACCTAAAACACTCAGTCAAATTCCGCGCCATGAGATCTCAAGTTTCATTTGCCAACTCTGCTCTCACAGGTGCTAGGAGAGGAGCTGGAACACTTAGCCAAATTCTATACTTGGAAGTCCCAGACTTCTTTTACAAGCTCCTCTCCCAGAAGGGCTTAGATGAGAGCTAGTAAAAGTTATTCAGACAAACTAGTCAAAGTAAATGGCTATACTTGCAATTTATAACCTAAAATGTTCTATTTGTACTTGTAATATATTCGAGGATAGTACCCCTCAAATTTTATGAATTGCTAGCTCACCTCTTCTCACGAAGGACTACAAATAGAAAAGGGCAAGACTCGTTTAAGGGATCCACTTTTTTGCAGCAGTCTCTCTCTCTCTCTCTATGTGTGTGTGTGTGTGTGCGTGTTCAAAAATCTAAAATGTACCTGACATGGCTACTCTGATCTCAAGCAGGATCTTGAGTCTAGAATTTAATTTCATATTCATCCTAATAAACTTGACACTCAAGTCTACAGTTTGTTTACTTGGACTTAAGCAAAATGCGACGTCAACACTGATGAATTTATAAAAGATTAGAGAGTAATAGAGGAAAAACAAAGAATGAAGATAAAATTGTGTCAAAGTTAAAAGATTGGGGACATAGAAGGGGAAAAACAAAGAATATGGACAAAATTATGTAAGAACTGAAAGTTTGGGGATGAAAAGTGAAAATAACCCTTAATTTAACATAGAAAGAGTGAGTCTGAATTATAAAAGGACTATACGTGGAAATCCACATGAAAATTAAAATTAGTCCAAAGAGAGAGAGTTGGATCTAAATTGAGCTGAAGTCGAAAATTTTAGAATAGAAAAATAAGCAACATGAAGGAATGATCCAACAATCATCATATAATCTATAACATATAATCATCATATAATATATAACATATATAATATATAATAATATATAATACAAGAGTTTTCAATTAGATTTGGATTCTCAATTTCAATTTTTCCGCCCATAATTTTACTGACATCATCATAATATTGCGCAATTTTTCAAAATTCATTCCATAATTCCTCCCTTTTTAAAATAAAAAATAATATCTTTACATAATTTTCTAAAAAAATCACTTTTCTATTATTACAATATATATTATTATTTATTATTATTTAACGTCGTGGATTTCATGAAATTCATAAAGTCGAATTAAATTTTCTTAAAATTGTGACAGTTTATGTAACACTTTTATGTATTGTACGGGTGTAGTGAATATAAATATCTTTGTATCGTGACGCGGTTTTTACAGAGCACAGAGCATTACATTTTAAGTATTATTATTTACTGCTGTTCCAATTGGATAAACTTTTTAAAATTATTATGTACAAAAGTTTTATGTCGCTACTTGCAATGCATAAAACTTTAGATTTGTAAATTAAAAAAAAAAATTATTTTTCTATTAGAGAAATTATAACTCAGCCACTATGGATCTTTATGGTCGGGTTTCATAATGAAAGTCTTCCGAATATAAAATAATTTAGAGTCAGTGTAATTTTATCATTATACAAGTTTTGTCAACGCAAAGTTAACTCACTAACCTAGATAATACAAAAAAGAAACTCCTTCAATAAAACGAAATTTAAAAAAAATTGAAAAACTTATGAGCCTCATTTTCAAGTTTTAAAAATTAAACTTTCATATTTGGATATTCATCACGAGTTTTCAATAATTTCTATTAGTTTATTAGTTTTTTATATTCCTCTTTTTGTTTTAGTTTGCTCATTTCTTTCTTTTTTTGTCAGCATTTATAAATAATTATGAGTTTTTATAATTTTTTATTATCTGCTATCGATGTAAATTTGACGGCGAGTAACTGTTTAATTTCTTATGGATTAGTATTTTTTTAAGAATTAATCTTTATGCTACTGAATTATTTAAAAATGAAAGCATTATAAACTAATTATCTGGTATTTTCTCTATTTATTTATTTCTTTATTTATTTATTATTTATCTTTGTTTGATTTTTAAAATTTTCTTGTTAGAGTTCTTGATAATATGGAAATCAAAATTTAATTCAAAATAACTTTTATTATAAATGTAAACCTAGATCATAATAATAAGTTAGAGTAAATCAACTGATTTATTTTCTTTTTTTGAGCAATAAAAATCTATTTATCTGCATCACGCCAACAGCTAAGGACCCACAAAATATAATTATGTCATAATATATGACTAAATTTTATTTTCTTGAAATATATGATCTAATTTGAAAATCTTTTTGGCTACTTTTTTAATCTTTGTTTCTATATCGTTATTTTGCAACGATTAGGTTGTAGAGGATGTAAAAAAAATATTTTCTTTGTCTTTTTTCTCTATAGATGTGAAACTTTCAAAATATTAACTAGATTCATGTTGTTATTTCATTTGATTTAATTATTTTATTGTGACAATTTATTTTGTTTTGTAATTTATATAATGAATTTTTTTATATGAAATATTAGGAATTTATCTCACCGTGTAACATACCGGTTAAATACTAATTTATCGATATTTTAATTTGACAAAGATAATAATGAATTTTAGAGAAAATTTTGTAAACAAAGAGATATGAAATCTACAAGAAGAAAATGAACTACACAAAATAATTATTTCCTCAATTCGGAATATCTGATCTTATCAAAAGGAACTTTTTTAGGATGTCATACATATATGGTCTCCATTTATATTAAAACTTTAAGATCCCTTGCATTTCTTTAAAAATATATCACTATTTAATATTTTAATTATAACTATCAATTTTGAATTTTGCTCATAAAAAGGGTACGTCGAGATGGTACTTTCTCATGAGTATGAAAATTTTTATCTGAACTAGCATCCAGTGAATACGGGTATGTACATGCCCGATACGTATTATTAGACTATTAACTAATAATATGAAGTAAGTTAAATGATTTGAAAGTAAAATACAATAAATCATTAATCGAGTATACAAGAGGGTAACTATTAATATAGTATCAAAATTATATATTTATTGCTTTTGTTATGCAAATCTGATAACACGTCTTTGTCCAATATTTTATAGGGCGGGTCAAGATAGGTCGGGTCATAGAGAGGGGTGAAAGGCCACAATGACCCACGAAAAGACTCATTAATTTTTCTCCATTTCAATTAATGTTATATGCAACGCATTATTAATTGATGAACGTAGAATAAATCAAAACTTTTATTTAGAATTTTAAAGTTCTCAACATTAACTAATATAATAGCATAATTCTTTCAATTTGATAGAAAAATATTTTCAAAAAAATAATATAATAAAAATAAATTGCAACAAATTTATAGGTCGATCGGTCAAATTGCAATATCTAGTCATTTCTATACATTTTTAGAATTAAATTTATTTTAAAAAAGAAAGAAATGCTTAGCAGGTCACGGGTCTATAGGGAGGGTCTAACCTGACCCGCACCCGCCCTAGGGATGTAGGGTAGACAATATTGCTTCATACCCGTCTTTTTGCACTGATTAGGCTTAGCGGGTGAATCATATTAGGGATAGGTCCCCACAAGTTTCAGGGTTGATGTTTCAAATTATCATCATTAATTACTTGACTGCTAATTATTATAACTTTATATAGGTTGGGCATATGAATTTACACTACGTGTTTGGAGGAGACCAGAATTATGAACTCTGGTATTTTACTATAAATATCTCATAGTGAATTGTAATTCTCGTATCAATTTGTAATTTTATACAATATAATTGGTATATTGTACTTTATTTATGATATAATATTTACACTCATACGTCAATTTTGATATAAACGTATATTATAAACTCTGCTCGTAACGCACAGGTAAAAGAATCTAGTTCAATATTATACCAGTTATTAAGAAATTCTTAATTTCTTTTGCAATTTTTAAGTTATGATCAAATCAGATTTTGCTCTGGTTCCGTGTTATCTATTCCAACCAATTGATTATTTCCGTCCAATTTTGGGGCAGATTGACAATTTTGATTGATGTACTGTTATGAAGAAATATTTTTTCTTAATCAAAACTGTATATTTAAAAACAAAATTATAGTATTTTAAATAATTATTGCAATGTCTAAGTTCTCTTGTTTTGAGTAAGAGGTCGTGGGTTTAAACATTAGAAAGGAAATCAAGTTAGCCTCTCTTTCTTTTTTCAACTTGTACGATAGCTCTCAACTAGATCAGTCTTAAAAAGTCATCATGGTTTAATGTCTCTCTCTAATCAAATTATGGGTGTCAAATATACATTTTTCCATTCATTTAAACGTGAGTATATTTGCTTCAAAATTGGAATAAAATTAGTGGAAATGAATGGTTGAAAATAAAAATCTATTTACGTTAACAAAAAAAATCTAGAGGTAACACTATTTATACCATTAATTACATAAATAACACATATAATATCAATCTACAAAAAAACCTTTGAGAATACTAAAATGTGAAATGTTACATATTGATGTCATATATATTTTATATGTTCAACTAGTGGAGATAATTTTTGACATTCAAGGAGTAACTAAGTCGGTCCTATATTTATAAAGATTAATTACACTTTACATAAATATATTACGAATAGTATTCAAAACATATATTTTTAAACGGTGTTGCTAATTTTTCATTATTTAATATAAGTGTATGTGCAATTTAAAATTGATAACTAATTATTAGATGAAGGTATGACATTAAAAATTACTACATAAGGGTAAATAAGAAAAGTATCGTAAAAGGGATCAAGGGGTTAGCCCAAGTGGATAAGGGCTTAACCCCCTGCTAAAATTATCCGGGTTCGAATCCCCCCAATGCCCCCCTCCCCTTCTTCCCCATTGTAATCCAAAAAAAAAAAAAGTATTGTAAATGAAACTTGTCAAAAAAGAAACAAGTCATTTAGGACATTCAAAAGGTGTTTATATATGTGCAGAAGAAATATTTAATTGGCTGAAGATTTTCACAGACCAGAAATAGGACGTTCTTCCCCATTGTAATCCAAAAAAAAAAAAAAAAGTATTGTAAATGAAACTTGACAAAAAAGAAACAAGTCATTTAGGACATTCAAAAGGTGTTTATGTATGTGCAGAAGAAATATTTAATTGGCTGAAGATTTTCAAAGACCAGAAATAGGACGTTCTTCCCCATTGTAATCCAAAAAAAAAAAAGTATTGTAAATGAAACAAAAAAGAAACAAGTCATTTAGGACATTCAAAAGGTGTTTATATATGCGCAGAAGAAATATTTAATTGGCTGAAGATTTTCAAAGACCAAAAATAGGACGTGAGACAGATAATATGACGTGAGACAATAATGTAATATGAATGATAGTAATATCCGCGTCACTGTTGGGTGTCGTTAGTTAATTGAACATCTTGTATTTGAGCGCTATTACTTAATTCAGCTCTTGTGTATACATGTCTTGTTTTCATTTGACCTATGAAGTATTGAAATTTTTCCTAACTAGATTAAAATAGCATGCAGGGGCCGAAAGGGGTAAAATTCCACACAAGTGACGTGAGCATCAAGAAATAATGGGTATTAAAAAAAAGATGCTGTTAATATATTATTATTATTTTGGATGGAGTTGGTGGTGACCGATAGCATGTGTCAAACCAGCTGTATCATTATGTAATAATATTCCAATTTGTCCACCGACACTATCACCCACATACATATACGTATCTACCGTCACTTATCGATACAACTGTACTTTGTAGTTTTCTTTTCTTTTCTTTTTTCTTCTTTTACTATATGTATTTATTTAAAAAAAAAGTGCATCATTTGACTTGTGACCTAATAATAGTTAAATGCTCAAGTTCTGTGTAGTTAATTCTGCGTTCAAACCACACCTGCGTATTTTGTAGTTTTTCTTTTTCCAATTTTTATCTCCTTTATTTATGTGTACTTAACAAAGAATTGCAAACTTTTAGATTTCTTTCTTTTCTTATTATCCTTCTGCCATTTAGTGCGTCGTGTTTTATTTTATTTACTGACAAGTTGGCAGCACCGGTTAGTAATATTTTAAGAAAAAATAACATGAGAAGGAAGCACTTCATTTTTAGATATTTTCCTATCGTCTATTTTTTTAAAATATTATAATTATGGACTTACGTTCCTTTTATTTTTTAAAAAATAAATCCATCACATTAAAATGCAAAATCGTACAAAGGACCAGGGCCAGTGCCCTAGTCGCAAAAGAAAACAAACGAAAAGCACTAAGCAAATAAATACACAAGAAATTAAAACGCAGCAGAATGGCAATGCTTATCATGTTTTATTTTATTATTTATTATTAAAAATTTGGCGAGTTAGGGTGATTTCATCGAGGTTTCGTTTTTAGTTTGTTAACTCGTGCAAAGCAGGGGTGTATTGCTAGTAATATATTTAAGAAAAAAATAACTTGAGAAGGAAGCTCTCGGTTATTAGATATATGTTTCCCTTCATGCTATCTATCTTTGAAGTGTTATGGACTACCCCCCTCCAACAAAAAAAAAAAGTGTTATGGACTTATAAACCATTTTGTTTAGGGTTAATTTCACAAATCGTCCCCAACCTTTGAGTTAAGTCTCGGTTTCATCCCTAACTTTTTTTACACCCCATAACCCCCAACATTTGATAAATATATACAAATCGTCATTTCTTCCACTATCTCATCTAATTTTTTACAAAATGACGATTATACCCCTTAAACTTTTTAAATTTTTCTAAAATAATTAAAAAATTAAAAAAATCCAACCCACCCTCTCTTTTCGGCTAGAATTCCGGTGGCTGGTAACTGAAAATGTATCATTCTGATGGCAAAAAATGGGGGTGAATCCTCCCCATTTTGCTGCTGGAACTGGTAGCAAAATAGGGGGCATTCACCCCCCTTGTGCTGCCGGAAATGACAATAATTTTGCTACCATTTCCGACTGCATTTGTCTCATAAATTGGGAGGGAGAATCCCCCAAATTGTGCTGTCATGTTGTTTTCTGATAGCACAAATGCTCGCTGCCATTTCTGACAACATTTGTCTCACAAATTTGGCGTAGTCCCCCGTTTTGCTGCTGGAATGGCGGCACAAATGGGAGACCCTCTATTTGTGTTACCAGAAAACAGCAGCGATTTTACTGCCATTTCTTGCAGTATTTGTCTTACAAATGGTGGGGAAAATCCTCCCTATTTTATTGCCAGAATGGTAGTAAAATGGGAGGGAGTCACTCCCTTTTGGCCACTGGAATTCTGGTTAGAGGGCGAGAGGGACGTGGGGAGGGTGGCAGGGTGCGGTGAGCTGGGTTTTTTAATTTTTTTATTATTTTTAAAAAAGTTTAAAAAGTTTAAAGGCATAATGATCATTTTGTTAAAAATTTTATGGAATAGTGGAAAAAAAAGATGATTTGTGTGTATTTATCAAAAGTTAGAAGTTGTAGGGTATGAAAAGAAGGTTAACAGCGAAACTGAGACTTAACTCAAAAGTTGGGGGACGATTTGTGAAATTAACCCTTTTGTTTATTCTACGAATGGCAATTCTCCCATTAGCGGCTTCTCTCTCTCTCTCTCAACTTATTTAAATGTAATTTTTGAAAATATTATTGATTTTTTTATTTCCTTTATTTTGCCAGTTGCTACCGGTCACATGAATAAATGTTTAGAACGTTGTTAATTAATTGCACCGTAGAGGTTAAAGAAATTGTTGCTTGCAACGTGTGACAAACAATTTCTTTTGTGTCTATTTGAGCATTTAATTTACTGAACTTTTGACACTCCACTGCATGCGGGAAAGACATTAGTCATTGCTTATGTAGATGTCAATTTCTTTTTCTTTTTTTCCAAAAATGAAATTTAAATTTCGTAGTAGTTACCATGGAAATAAAAACTTCCCTTAGAATGTATGAATCGATTTTTTTATTTTTCATTTTTAACATTACAAAAGGGAATGAGAAAGGATATGAATCAATTTACAAAAAAATTAAAGAAAAAAATACATTTTAATAAGGATATGAAAATAAATACACTCTCTTTTATAACAATAAGTGAAAAAAAAAAATAAAAGTAAGAGCAATACATTTTAATCCTTTTTTTCATTATTTCAAAAACAAAGAAAATCCCCCCTCCGCCCCCACCCCCCCAACCCCAAAAAAAAAAAAAAAAAATCATTTTGCTTTTCGGATAATGGCCGATAGCTCCGTCAAATATTGTACACAAAAACCCCAAAAAACAAACTGAATATTCCCTTAACAAACCATCCGCCCCGGATTCCGGCGGCTCCATTGCTGTCTGTGGTCTCGTCCGCCGGCACAGAGTCGTCATCGCCGCTGGGGCCCGGGGAGTCTGCATCGTCGTCGGAATCATCACTCTTAGCCTTGGACTTGGCCGATTTCGGGGATTTCGGAGCCGGTGCAGGTGGCGCCGCCTTGAACAGCTCCCTCGGCAACAAAACCTTGTCGATTTTGAAAACAGCCAACGGATCTTCATCGATCAGTGTTCCTTTAATCGTGGCCGTCACGATTTTGGTCTTCAGCTTCACATCTTCTCCATCGTTTTGTACTGTAAAATCGTACTTATTGGCTCCCTCTGTTGCTAAAGTGTTCATCAGCCCGTTGCTGGATCTCAACATCCCCAGGGAATTGTAAACAGGAACCTCATGATACAATAGCAGTGAAACTTTATCATCCTTAGTCAGATTCTTGTATCTCGGCATGAAACTGTCTAGAGCTTCATCTGAGGGGCAAAACACTGTTAATCCACCTTCAACACTCTGTGAAACAGTCTCTGCTGCACCTGAAGTTATTAAAAGATCTGAAAATGACTGGCAGCCCTGTTTCGCCATTAAAGAAGTTACATTCAGATCTTTGGGTCCGCCGGCAGGGGCTTCAGCTTCCGGGGACAAGAGCACGTGGCTGATTTGGATTACGGCAATAACGTAAGGAACTTCGTGGATGGATTTGACGAATGTGGCAGAGGGATCTCCTTCATTGTCGACAGGGGAAAAGTAAACTTTACCCCCTTTGGAATTGGTGATATTTACGTAGCCGGAAGTGCCGGCGGCCTCTCCAGTGGCCTGGAAGAGGCTGGAGGTGGTGGTGGAGCTTTTCGGGATCTGATGGAGCTTCTTGGCACCGAAGTAATCAGCAAAGATATGGAGGGATCTGAGGACGTTCTTGAGGGTGTAAATGGAGAAGTGTTTGTCAAGGAGCTCATTCATGGCGGCATTGTCGACAGCGCAGACGGTGATGGTGCGGCGGCGGTTGATCTCATCCGCCAGGTGGGTGGCGGTGAGGTAGTGGTTGAAGGTGGAGAATTCGGGGTGTTTGGCGAGGATCTGAGTGATGTTGTGTGCATGACAAGTGGTGATGGTGGAGAGGAAGAGAAGAATGGAGACTGCCGACAGAAGAAGAAGAAGCCTCATTGTGAGGTTTGATGCTTTGCCCAAGTGTGTGTGTAAGTGGGAATAGAGGCTTCTTTAAGTTTTGATAACATTAGTTTTCAACTTGTGTGTGTGTGTATATATAATGGCAACTTTTTTGGAAGCTTTAATTAAACCTTACTTGTATGATGAGAAACGTTTAGAATATTATTATACATTAATGTGAGAGCTCGCCCTTCTTTTGAGATTCTTTAACCAAATGACTTTCAGATAATGTGTGTGAAAATTTTCTAGTATTTTCGGAGGTGCTGTTATAGTACTCATATTCTATTGCATGGACCTAGACATCATGGAATTGATCCGAAACAAGATTATGTATGGTCACACACCTTATTAAGCCTATGTCTTACGACCCTAAATTTATCCTACGTATTAATAGGTGGGTTTAAATGTGGGCTCGTCCCGCATATAAGGAAGAGTGACCCTAGATCAAAACTAATTATGCATGCATTTATTTACTTTGTATTTTGAGTGATACTACATGTAAATATGAGTGTATAAATATATTCACATATAAGGAATAAAATTATAATTTTATTCATGTGTTCTCTTTTACATAAGGTGAAATTGTAATTTCACTTGCTTTCTGTAAACACAACTGTACATTTATCTGTATAAGTAAATTAATCTTTGTATTTTATATCAAGAAATTAGAACTTTTCTCAAAGAATTATGTGCATTGATCACACATTGCGCAATACGTGCGCATTGCCCGACGTGTGAGTCTAGCAGCAGGGTTCAATTTCCTTCCCTTGACATTTCTGTTGCAAAAAAGAAAAGGGGTAAAGTTCTACTAAATATTAAAGAATAATACTATTTATTTATATTAGAGACCGGTCTCCAGTTTAATTATCATTTTCTTATTGGCTTTTCTAGTTATCATCTCTTTACTGGTTCTAGAATAAATAAATGCTTTCATATATACATCAATACCAATCTTCCAATGTAGAGATGTTCACTAACCTAGACATTAATCTCGAGTTTAAATAAATAGCATTACTCAAAGTTAAATATGAATAATGAATGAATTAATGTGATGTGTATTATGATTTGTCAATTATTTAGATATATGTATTTTTTGATTGAGCCTTTTTGTCTTGCTTTCAACCGAAGTTGCCATTAGCGCCACTTCCATGTAGAAAGCAAATAGCTATGTTATTCGAAAGCAAGGTCAAGCCAGTTGAACATAGTCAACGAATTTGCTAGCACTTTAGAAACAGATAATTAATTATTAGTAGAGTTGCTAAGTTTACTTCTCCTTTTTTTATTTTTATTTTATTATTATTGTTATTTTTCTGAGGAAATTTTATTTATTTATTTATTTTTTTTTTAGTAGCAACATCATAGATTACATATATTTAATTATATCATGATCTTTTGGCAGGTCCTTGAGCTGGGGCAATTATTATAAATTATCCTTTTTTTCCGTTCCAACTATATATGCTCTCATATGAATCCATCTTATCATGCCAAATTTTGTGTGTTGCTCGCTGTATTTGGTATGCAAGAAACAAACTCTTGCATGAAGGAACAACCCAGAATCCTATACACACTGTGGCTACTAGTTTGAGCCTGGTTCAGACATCCTCCCAATTATTGGAACATCCGTTTGCATCAAGGAGTCGGGAAGGAACTAAGTGGATTCCACCGCCATAGGGATTATTGAAACTTAATGTTGATGCTTCAGTCAATGAAACTTCAGGCTGGTTTTCTGTTGGTGCGATTGTCCGCGATGAATTTGGTATAGTCATGGGTGTCTTTGCTAAACGCTTTAAGGGCATCCCCAGGATCGAAGATGCCAAAGGCATGGCGTAGCTGTTAGGACTTAAATTTGCTAAAAATAATGGATTACAAATTAATTGTGTAGAATCGGATTGCCTTGTCTTGATACAAGATCTACAAGGGGACTATGAAAATCTTCACAACGCATCTCTTATTAGGGAAATCAAGCAGCTTTTGGATGAGCTAGATTGTGGTTCTTGCAGTCATATCCCGCGTACGCGAAATATGGCTGCTCACACTGTTGCTTCACTTGCTCTTTCTTCTACCTTATGTGGCTCATGAACTATTTGTATTCCATGGTGTATTTGTTCAGTAGTTTCTAGTGAATTGAAGTTATAAAAGTTCAATTACTTTAAAAAAAAAAAAAGATGAGTCCATCTTATCAATCGTGATCTGCGTGAGCTACCCTGTATCTTCCTCACCACATTTTCCCAATCTTAACACTCTTCTCTTCTCCGAGGCATTCGAAGTTAAGTTTATGTCCATCCTCAAACCATTTTCAAAGTTATGTCATCTCGTATCATTCTCGCTTTTGCTGCTTGTTCTCCTCGTGCTTTTTTCTGACTTATCAAAGCTTCATTCTACAATTGCAGAAAAATTTTTGAACACCTTCAAATAATCATTTTGTTGTAAATTTTGGTCCTATGTCCCAAGGTTGAATTTTGTTTAGAAATTGTTTTTATTTGAAAATGTAGATCCAAAATTTTGATGAACCCACTTATGTTACTTTTTCCTCCGTTAATTTGATGAAATAATCAAAGTCAATCTAAAAGATAATGGATTCTTGTGAATTTTAACTCCATTTAATTTCTTCTTCAAGGATAAGAGGACGAAGACTATGAAATATAACCCGAATCAATAAGACAAATAGATAAATAAATAGAATTAAACAATTTTCCTTTTGGCTATATTGTCTCATCAATTTTCCGTTGGTTAAACACAGGAAAATAATCATTATTATTTTATTTTATTTTTTTTTGGGGTGGGGGGGGGGGCAGGCGTTATTATTAACTTTTTAATCCTTATTATTATGTTATATATTTGAATCTCTTACTTCATGCCGCATATTTTAGGTAAAATTTTAAGATTGCTATCATATACCTATTAAAATATATTTTATCTAAAGTGTGACAACCTATGTTTATTCTTGGCTGGGGCCGGAAAGTATGCCCTAATATTACATGTTAGTCTTGGCACAATAAATGAGTTAACCATCAGTTGGGGAACACAACCAATAAAGTGCATTTCTAAAACACAAAATGTTACATGCGCCACTAGTTATACATATGAGATACACGAAATTTGTGAATTCTTACATTTTGATATTAAATCATGAATTTATAGATTGGCACCATGTGTTTTAACTGTGCAACTAGTAATAATACAAAAGTGGTAGTTAAGATTTTTTGTTTGCTTCTAAAACTGTGTAAAACACTTTTATGGTGGTTAAATAATCGTCTTTGTTGAGTAGTTCTCATTTAGATGTTATGAATTTGTTCCAGAGTAAGAGACACTTGATAAAATAAAATTGTCTATGGCCATCTATTGTATAACCACCTCCTTATATACATATATATATATATATATATATATATATAGACACACACCACCCACCTCCTTTTCTTATTGATATCAATTATTATGCAAATTAATTAAGTAGAATAAAATCAATAAATACAAAACTATGTGACATAATAAATTAGTTATTTAGTGGAAACTGACATTTGCTCAATGAGAAAAAAAAATCTTAATGAAAAAAAATCTTTATTCCAGTGATACAATATTTTTAATCAATTAAGAACTCAAATGCATATTGAAGAGCCTTAATTTATGAAACTCTATTTGACTTCAGAAAAGCTGCTAACAATACCATAATTTCGTTCTTGCTACATTAACTTGGGGTGGTGTGATACAACTCAATATGTGGTGGTTTTGTAGTGAAATCATATGAGCTGTCATTTTGTATAAAAATATTCAACCTCTCACATTTTTATTTCTTTAAAAAATTATGAAATAGATTTGACAATAATTGTATCCTTAATAATTATATATGCATTGTTTTTAGAATTTGAATGATGCGATTGTGATTGCGATTTGCATTATTCAATGATTATTTCTTGGACTATTATTGGGTCCACTCGACTAATTATGGACATTTGCTCGTACCAAAATTAATCATGGTTAAAATATTACTAATTTATGTATAGTTGCTCAACTTTAATTCAAATGTAAACGGCTTAATAAAATTTATGTTCCGAGTTCATTATTACTTGACTTTAAATCCTTGGATATTTGTCAGCTGTTTTACATTGAGCCTACTAAATTTGATTAATATTCTTAATTTGACAGCCATAATGTGTCCGCATTTTTATGGTTTAATAATGCTTTTATTTGATGCATTAACTCAAATTTATGGGTATCATTTATTTATATATTGAAATACTGGTTGACGGGTGTGTTAATAATACTAGTAATAGTATACAATATGTGAATTCACATCTATTATCTTCATATATATATATATATATATATATATATAAAAGAAAGATAGTTTCTGGTTTTTGTTTTCCCTCAAAAAGTTGCACCATAAGCCATCTAATTTTTTAATGTTATTATCTATTTATTTTTAATTGAGTCGTTGGAACACACTTCTAACAAATCTAATACTCATGCACTTTTTATGCAACAAGATTAGTGCCTTCTTTCCAATTGACCGCCTTTATTTTCATTTTTTGTTTAGACATTTTCAAAACGACTTTCTTCTTTACTAAATCTCATCCCAACTGATTTTGATAACTCATTTCTTCTCAGACACTTAATATAAATCAAAATCTTGTGAGCTAGGGTGTGGATTTAGTTTCAATCCTATTTTTTTAATTGATATGATTTATATCAAGTTTACCTGAGGTAAGTTTCCGAATTTTCATGTAATTCTTCCTTAACGATTTATTTAAATTTATTTTAATTCATTTTTTTTCTTTGGGCTGAGTTAACCTAATCTTTTGGTCCGGCGAATGAAATCCTTAATCCTAACAATAATTCAAAATTTCTATTTTCTTGTCATTGATTAATTTTTGAGCAGCGAAATTGATATATTTGGTAGATTTCTATTTTTTCAATTTGTTATGGGATAATATATGTATGATATTTTAATTCGAATCATATGAAATTGTGGTATTTTCCCGAATTAATTGTCTTCATGTGTGCCGTGTGTCACATATATAATTTTCTTTCTGGATTTATTATATGGAAATTAAATTGGGAAATGGCGTTTAAGAAATTCTATATATTTGGTTCTCAGTTTCCCAAAAAGGCTGCATTTTTTGGTTGATTTATTGACATGAAATGTTAATTGAGATTATTTGATATTGTTGAATTTGGATGTGTATAGAAATTTTTGTTGGATAGCAAAACAGGAAAGATTTCTATGTCAATATCTTCTAAAAAATTGACTATAATGGGGATTGGTGTGATGGGAAATACTCAAGTTGGATTGCCACGGACAAACTAATGTGAGTTTTGTATGCATATTATTGGTTAGATATTGACGTAATTTGATTTCTCATTCAAAGAATTTTCTTTTTTTGGTTTTATGCCAATATGAGATGTAGGGACTTTTCATTAGTTTTATGATTTAGCCATGTTAAAATAGGCCCTATTTTTTTTTGTATAAATGGTTGATAATTTGAATAATAGATGATTTCTAGAATGTTTTTCTTTTAGAACTTCCACACTTAATTATGATTTTTAGAAATTTTTTAGATTTCATTTTTGTGTTGAATACAACTTGTATTTATTCATTCTTATTTGATTGATGATTATGAGAGAATAATTAGCCAAACATATTTCCTTAAATAGTTAAATTATCATTACCGGATTCATCCATCTATTTCACTACAAGAGTTTTCGTTGTTTTCTAAAAGTAATACATTAATTTAGAAGAATTTGCATTATTTTGCTTATGAATGTTAAGTGACGCTTTGATCCACTTTGATTGGTGTTCTTTGTCTTTAATGTTTTGTGAATAACTATTTAGATATATATTCCCTGAATTTGATGGTGAAAGTATTGATTATCATTTTAGAGTTATTCCTGCATGTTTTATTCTCATATGGGTTTAGCGATGACTAATGAGTATAGATAGCGATGACTAATGAGTACAGATAGGCATACATCATCTTGTTGGAATGAGTTGGTACTTTTTTATATATTATCACAACATCTTGCTAAGTTTATTTTGTATTGCTTGTTTATTTATTTATTCTTTCTTGCAACCATATGTATATTCAAGTAGATGTTATAAAGTTTTCACTCATTCATGTTGTGTTTTGATTTGATTGTTGGTTTATGATAGTGGTTTTTTGTGTTTCTGTTAGATTATTATCTAGAGGTTTGGATGAAGTTCAACAATTGTCTTAGAATTTGATGGCCGTAGGCGCCCGGTCACTGAACATACGAGGCAGTGCTAAGAATTTTGATGGAAATTTTTCTTCTAATGGTTATATCATATACAATTGTCGCATATGACATTTTCTAATATTTAGCTATATAGAATTATATTTATTATTAGTTTTTATTTTCAATTCATGTTATTACTATACACAACATATGTTTGTTGATGAAATTTTAATATTTACCTATACACATATAGATGGTATAATATTTAATTCATCTGAGAGTTAGTTTTTAATATTGATATTTTTCTTTATATTTAAAAAGTCTGTCTGTTATCCTGTGCAGCTTACTGGTTTGAAACTAGTTATTAATATATAAAGGAACTTTAGTGGGGTTTTTCATTTTTCCTGCCCATTTTTCTATGGTAGCCTTTATAGTCAAACTTTCGCGGTAACCTATTTTGTGGTTCCTCTTTTGACTATTTAGGTTTTTTTTTTCCTAGCCGAATTCTTATCTTTTTCCTAAAAGACTCTTACTTTCCCTCAAAATTTTCCTTTCCAATGATGCTTGATTGACATTTCGAAATCATTTAGGTTTTTTTTTTCCCTTCCCACCCGAATTCTTATCTCTTTTCCAATAGATTCGTTCTCCTCCTCAAACTTTCCCAGCTCTAGCGATGGGTAATCTAAACGCATCACTGATAAGGAGATATATCAATTTTTCTTTACTCCCTTATCTTTAACGCTCTATGTTAAGGAAATATAAAATTTTCTTTAACGTGATTTTTGGAATCTATCACCTATTATCTATTATATGATATAAAGACACTTTAGTGGGGTTCTTCATTTTTCCGGCCCATTTTTTCTGTGGTAGCCTTTGTGGTCAGACTTTCGTGGTAACCTATTTGTATGGTTCCTTTTTTGTGTATTTAGTATTTTTTTGCAGCCGAATTCTTATCTCTTTCCCAAAAGACTCCTACTTTCCCTCAAAGTCTCCCTACGTAGTGATGCCTGATTCGTATTTCGAACTAATTTAGTTTTTTCCCCACCCGAATTCTTTTCTCTTTTCCAATAGATTCCTTCTCTTCTTGAAAATTTCCCATTGATAGGTGTTTTATTAAATTGTTTGATTTCTCCATATTGGTATTTTATTATGTGTTTAATTACATTAAAATATTCATTTATGTTTAGTTTGTTTATTTCTTACAGAACCAAGGAAAAAGTAAAATAAATTGAATTTGGGGATGCTTTGTAAGAGTATTGGAACTCGATGACCAAGATGCCAGACAACTAAATATAAAGGCTAGGAAAGAAAGGAAGAGAAAGAAGAAGGCCGGCGCGGCCGCACCCATTTTGATGCACCCCATCCATGTGAAGAAAATGGGACAGAAAACGCACTGCCTGAGTAGTGGACCCGCACCAATATTGCAGAATCGAATAGAATGCCTAGTGCGCCTAGTGCTTCCACATTCCCTCATGCGCAAAAAGAGACGCAGTTTTCCTTTTATTTTGACTTTGTTTTGGGCCGATGTTATGCATGGTCTTGGGATACGTTTGAGGGCTTTTGAAGAGCAATAAAAGAGAAAGAGATGTGAGGAAAAAAGGACACACGACCTAGAAGAGAAAAATTGGAGAAACAGAACAAAGAAGATTGAAGATCGAAGTTTTTGAACTTGAGATCAACATGAGCAAGCGAGGCTAAGGCCTTTTCTGCCTAATTCAAGGGGACGTTGATGTTTATAGATTTGTTTTTCTTTTATTCCTTTTCTTAACATTGTTTCTATTATTTTTACTGGGGATTGTTGTGATAATCGACACTTTTAAGTTTATGATATCTTGGTGACTTTCTTTCTATTGGGCCTTTTGATTGATGCAACAAGATATCAATTGCTAAAATTAGGTGTTTAGCACGTAATCATTGCTTTACCTAATTCGCTTGTGGCAGCTAGTTATTTGAATTACTAGGAATATCACAACCTAAGTTTACAAAATGAGCTTGCGATTTTGTGCATTGGTCTAACCTATTTTTCTTGCTCCACATGTTGGCTTTGCATTAAATTTAGAGAACTCATTCTAAGTTGCCCAAAAGCTAATAATCTACAAGAGATTGTTTGAATTAGTTATAATTTAAGGAAAAATTCTGGTAATTGGAGCTTATCATTCTTGAATTAGCTGAAGATGCTACTTTTGAATTAAAATTAGGACTAATTCATTTAATGGCATCTTATCATGGCCTTATAGGTGAGGATGCTTGAATTTTGTGCAATATGCTTAAGTATGAAACCGCTGGGTGTGACTGAAGAGTAAATCAAGCTGAGGGCCTTTCCATTCTCATTGAAAGATACGGCTTCTGGGACCATCGCTATGTGGAACAATATAAAGAGGGTGTTCTTGCAGAAATACTTCCCTACCTCAAAAGCTGCGAATATCAGAAAAGAAATATGTGGGGTCAGACAGTATTAAGGACAGTCCTTGTATGAGCATTGGGAGTGTTTCAAAAACCCTTGTGCTAGCTGCTTACATCATCAAATTAGCGATTAACTCCTAATCCAATATTTTTATGAGGCGTTATCTGCAATGGATCAGAGTCTAATCGACGCAACAAGTGGTACTGCATTGGTAGACAAGCCGCCTAAAGCACTAAGAAACCTGATAGCCAATATGGCTAAGAATTCTCAACAATTTGGTTCCCGTTACGACATGCCTATAAGCAAGGTAAATGAGGTACAATCATCTTCTATTGAACATCAGCTTTCTGAGTTAACCTCTCTTGTTAGGCAACTTACTGTACGGAAAATGCATAACAAATCAAAGCATGTGGAATTTGCTCTACTACGGGTCATACAACTGATTCGTGTCTACTGCTACAAGAAGAAGGACTGAGTAGGTCAAGGCTATATGGAATCTTTCCTTCCAGAAGAGACAGTATGACCCCTATTCCAGCGCCTATAGTCCTGATAGAGGGACCATCCTAACTTCAGTTACAGAGGAAACAGACCTTAGAACTTCTTCACAAACCAGTAAACCGGGCAATTCCAACCGAGGCCTCCACCACCACCACCACCTCAAAATCCAGGTATCTTATTAGAAGAAATGGTTAAAACCTTAGCTTCTAACATCTTACTATTCCAACACAGTACTAAATCAAGCATTCAAAACCTAGAAAATCAAATGAGTCAAATGGCAATCGCCACAAACCATTTGGAGGATCAAGGAGGAGGTAAACTACCATCTCACCCGAAGTGAATCCCAAAAATGTGAGTGTGACATTGAGGAGTGGGAAGGAGTTTGAGAGTCCTAAACAGATGAAGCCTGCAAGTGTCAACAAAGTTGCTATTGAGAGTGACATAGAAAAAGAAGGAATGGATGCATCGATCCCATAGGTAAATCCTGGCCCTTCCATTAAAGTTCAATCAACTCTTCCTCTTTCTCCTGGCAGGCTAGCAAGATCCAAGGAATAAGATAAGGAGAAGGAGATCTTGGAAATAGCCAGAAAGGTTGAAGTAAATATCCTGCTATTGGATACAATCAAGCA
Source organism: Nyctanthes arbor-tristis (assembly GCA_963692815.1). Classification (NCBI taxonomy): domain Eukaryota; kingdom Viridiplantae; phylum Streptophyta; class Magnoliopsida; order Lamiales; family Oleaceae; genus Nyctanthes; species Nyctanthes arbor-tristis. Next base: position 86,520 of record CAVNYN010268950.1, read on the forward strand.
AGTGTCAATGTACGCCAAGTTTCTCAAGGACCTTTGCCCCAATAAGAGGTAACTCAAAGGGGACGAAAGGATCAAGATGGAAGAAACTGTGTCGGTTGTGTTTCAAAAGAAACTACCTCCAAAATGCAAGGACCTAGGTATGTTCATCATTCCTTGCAGAATATGTAACACAAAGACATTAATAAATTTAGGAGCATCAACTAATGTAATGCCTCGTTCTATTTATGCTTCTCGAAATCTAAACCAATTAAAAGAAACAAGTGTTATCATTCATTTAGCTGATAAGACTAATGCCTATCCAGATGGGGTAGTGGAGGATGTACTAGTTCAAGTAAACAGATTAGTTTTTCCTGCAAACTTTTATGTTCTTGACCTTAGTGATAAGGCCACCCCTAATCTTACACCTTTTTTATTGGGATTACCCTTTCTTTACGCTTTACAAACTAAGATAGATATGTGTAGATGGACGCTGACTATGGAATTCGATGGGGATGTAACCCAATTTAATATATATGGTGCTTTGAAACAACTTGAAGATACATGTTTTGTCTTTGCAATTAATTTTATTAACCCTCTTGTAGAAGAAATATTTCAATTTAGTTGTAGGGATGAGTTAAAGTTAGCTCTAATTGAGCCTCTCAAAATAGGAACAAAGATAGAGTTAGAGTTCAGCCAAGAACTAGAAGAGACAGTGGTAGCCCTACATTCTTTGCAACTGGAGCAAAAAATGTATGAAATTCATACTATCCAATTGCTAGAATCTACTAACAGGCCGTTACCTTCTATTGTGCAAGCCCCCACTTTGGAGTTAAATCCATTGCTGGGTCATTTGAAGTATATTTATCTTGGAGAAAAGGATATACTTCCAGTGATAATCTCAGCCAAATTATGTTGGGGCAAGAAGACAAGCTAATATGTGTCTTAAACGACTACAAAGATGCAATCAGTTGGACCATAGCTGATATAAAAGGGATAAGTCCTTTAATTTATATACACCGAATATTGCTTGAAGATGGTGTCAAACCAGCTTGGCAGGCTCAAGGAAGATTAAATCCCCCAGTAATTGAGGTAGTGAAAAGGAGATCTTGAAGCTGTTAGAAGTTGGGATGATTTATCCTATTTCTGACAGTAAGTGAGTAAGCCTGGTTTAGGTCATCCCAAAGAAATCAGGTATGAAAGTTATGGAATATTAGGATAGTGAGCTCGTTCCTACCCGAGTGCAAACCAGGTAGTGGTTATGTATCGATTATAGGATAATAAACTTTGGAACTCTAAGCGTGCACTTCTCCCTTCCTTCTATTGATCAAATGCTTGAAACGTTAGCTAGACATTCTCACTATTGCTTTTTAGATGGCTTTTTAGGTTATTTCCAGTTTGCCAGATTGCTATAGCACTTGAAGATCAGGAGAAGACTACTTTCACCTGCATGTTTGGTACATTCGCTTATCGAAGAATGCCTTTTGGACTGTGCAAGGCCCCTGCGATACTCCAAATATGCATGATGAGCATCTATTCTGATTACATTGCCAATATGTGATAAGATCCAGAATACGGGGACTAAATATAATAGCTATCAAAACTATAAGCCGATCAGCTCATGGCAATGGAGACCTAAAAATGTTAGAGGCAAGTCCAAGATGAAAGATTCAAGTGAGAATTATGCACATAGAAGGCTTGATGGAAGGAAGTGGCGAGCTCGAGAAGTTTCAAAACAAATTGGACAAGAACAGCACAACATGAGAAAATTTGGAGCACAAAAGTTTGATAAAATAATTTACATAGGACAATGATATGCCAACCAAAAGCTTATCAAGTCAGGAGTTCAATTCATTTTACAAATCTTAAATCTGAGTTTCGTATCAAAAGTTTCGTGCATTTGAACACAGGCTGCCAGACTGAGTGGACCAAGGCACGCGGGGTTTTTACCTCGACGCGGAAGTTCTGATATTTTTTAATATTTCTAAATTTCTTATATTATTCCCTTTAAATTAATTGTTTCCTAATTAGTTTAGGTTACTTTTCCTATTTATTAACAAATTCCATTGTAAGACATTATTCAAGATTTTTAGGGTTTATAAAAGAGTTTTCTTTCAAGAGAAGAGATTTCTCTTATAACTTAAATCATGTTTTTCATGGTGAATTGAATTGTACGTCTCGACAAGGATATTTAGGCTTTCTATTCTTGTTACAGGAATTTAATTTGTGTTCGTTGTTCTCACTTTGGGTACAAATTTCAAAAGGTCACACAATTGAAACTGGGTTTTAGTTTTCTTGGGAGCACAGATTTATTCAGCTGAGAGTTTACATACGGAGTCTCATCAGGTGAGGTGGTATCAGAGCGTAGGCTCCAAAAATTCTGTAATTCGTTCCTTCTTGATTTTCTGTTATAGGAATTTGAGTTGGAAAAGTATACATATTTCTTTATTGCTTGTGAAATCATTCATGGATATTATTTTTCAGTTAAAGAAAATATGTCAAACAATTCGGGTACTCAGACATCTGTGGGTGATAACCATCAATTCCAAGCATTGGCAAACTTGCAACAACAATTTGAGCAAATTATGGGTGCGATTGGTGGGCTTAGTACAAGGATGGATAGGATAGAGGCGACTAGAGAGAGGTATAGAGGTGGACAAAATCGACGAATGGATAGGTGGGAAATTGGTGATGATGTTAGAAGTAATGTGGGGAGTAATGGATAATCATCCAATGAGGGTGATAGGAGACGATATAGAAGAAGGGATAGAGATGATGTCGACCGGAACTTGGGTAGCATAAAGATGAAAATCCCATCTTTTTAGGGTAAGAGTGATCCGGAGGCATATCTTGAGTGGAAAAGAAAGTAGAGTTAATTTTTGATTACCATAATTATTCAGAGGAGAAAAAGGTGAAATTGGCAGTCATAGAATTTAATGATTATTCTCTAGTATAGTGGGATCAATTGGTGACAAGCAGGAGAAGAAGTGGGGAGAGACAGATTGAGACCTGGGGCGAGTTAAAGGCTGTCATGCGAAAACGGTATGTTCGTAGTCACTATTATAGGGAATTATACAGGCGTTTGCAAAGCCCCACTCAAAGGTCTAGGAGTGTGGATGATTATTTTAAGTACACGACGCTCTTCCGATCTATTAGGGCTAATTTGGAGGAGGATCGGGAAGCCACTATGGCCAGGTTCTTAAATGGATTAAATCGAGATATTGCCAATATAGTAGATTTACACCACTATGTTGAATTGGAGGAGATGGTACATATGACCACGAAAGTAGAGAAGCAGTTGAAAATAAAAAGGGCTGCAAAACACTCATCGGGATTTGAAAGTAGGAGGTTTAGGGAAGAAGTTCAAAATAAAGATGATCAGGGACTTGAGATACCTAAAAAGAGGGAAGAAGTGTTGGATAAAGGGAAGGCAAAGTTTGATCCACAACAAGTTAGAAATAGAGATAGATAGTGCTTTAAGTGCCAGGGATATGGGCAAGTAGCGGCTGAATGTCCAAACCGGAGAACTATGATGATTAAAGGTGGAGAGATTGTGACAGATGAGAGTAGTGATGAAGAAGAAAAATCAAAATCATCGGAAGACGATGAAGATTTGATAGAGGGAATAGTACATGCACCTGTATCCTTGGTTGCCACAAGGGTTCTAGAGGCGCCTATTGAAGTCAAAGGATGAGAGTTTTTATGATGAATTAAAGACATTGTCTTTCTTAAAGAGATGTAATTCTCTTATCGGTAAATTATGTTTCGTGGATTCAAATTACACGTCTCTTATCAAAGAAGTTAGGGCTTTAATCCTTCGTGGTGAGGTTTTAACTTGTATTCGTGATAAATTTCAATGGGTACAAGCTCTAAGGTCCAAATTTATTGCCCGAATATTGGCTTTTCCAGGTTTCAACATCGTTTGTTTGCTTGGATTAAAATACACGCTTTCATGACCTTATCATCTGGTGTTAGAGCCAATGTATTTCACATTAGGTGTAACATCAAGAATAAAATTTGTAGTGTGATTATTGATGGTGGTAGTTGCACCAATGTGGCAAGTACGGCTATGATCGAGGAGTTGGGATTGCATAAAATTGAACATCCAAATCCATATAAGCTTTAGTTGTTGAATGAGTGTGGGGCTATTAAAATTACAAAGTAAGTGAAGTTGAAGTTTTCCATGGGCACATATCGGGACGAAGTGCTTTGTGATGTGGTACCGATGCATGCCACACACATTCCTTTGGGATGACCTTGGCAATTAGATAGGAAGGTGCACTTAAATGGTTTCAAAAATTCCTATCACTTTGAAAAAGATAGTCAATCTTTTGATCTTATACCATTGACTCCAAAAGAAGTGAACAAGGATCAGTTGATGGTAAGGGGGGAGTTAGAGAAGAAAAAGACTTGTGACAATGAAAAGAAAAAAAATAAGAAGTTGGGAAGTGGAGCGAAGAAGGAAAATTTTTCTAACACATCCCACCCCAAATTTTCATCTCTGCAGTTATTCCATGGAGAGAGTACTAAATCCCCTATAGATTATTGAAAAACGATGTGGCCTTTAAGTTTGATGAGCAATGCAAATGGGCATTTGACAAATTAAAAGAACTGCTGACTTCTCCCCTAATGATTCAACCCCCAGATTGGAACCTCCTGTTTGAATTAATGTATGATGCCAAGGATTATCCTATAGAGGCGGTTCTAGGCAACGGGTTGGAAACCCAGCTCGTGTGATTTGCTATGCCCCGAAGAAGATGGCACACCATTAAAAAAGGCCTTCCTGGATGAAAGTTTGCTTGTAGTGGGTTTGGAAACTCCATGGTATGCAGATCTAGTAAATTACTCGGCAACCAAACTACTATCTGTTGGATAGGCCAAGGAAAAAAAGGGACAAGCTCATGAGTGATGCAAAGTATTATATATGGGATGACCCCTATCTTTGGAGAAGATTATGAATTTGTGATCCACTGGTTCCAACAGTTTATTAGTTTCACTTCCTAAAATTTTCCACCTTAACCCTTGGCCTCATTATAACCTTAAAAGACATTATGATTGTGTTGTGCGTGTGCACCTAAATGGTAGAGAATGAGAAATATTACAAGCCTAAGGTATAACTCTCCTATGGGATAGAATTTTGGAGCTTAAACACTTAACCTTTAAACACTTGAGTGAAGAGTGAATTTATCTGTGAGGGTGGCCTATTCTGTCTATGGCATTCAAGGTAAAAGTTTTGTTTTATGATTCTAATGATTACTTGAGGACACTCGTTCATGACATTGTTTGATTTTCGAAGAGTTAGCTTATATTTGTGAGAGGAAAAAAAAGAGAGAAAAATTCTAAAAACTCTTGCATTACTTTGGAAACTTTTTATTAGGCAGACTACCTTGATTTCCCATAAGCTAGATAAAAAGTTGGTTGCCTTGTGTGTGACCGGGAGAATCTAATAGTTGTGTTTTGTGTCTTATTTTTGGGTTGTTCGAGGACGAACAACGGTTTAAGTATGGGAGAATTTGATAGGTATTTTACTAGATTATTTAATTTCTCCATGCTGGTATTTTATTGTGTGTTTTGTTACATTAAAATATTCATATATGTTTAGTTTGTTTATTTGTTACAGAACCAAGGAAAAAGTAAAATGAATCGATTTTGGGCATACTTTGCTAGAGTCTTGGAACTCGGGGATCACGTTGTTAGACAACTAAATATGAAGGGCCGAAAGAAAGGAAAAGAAAGATGAAGACCGGTACTGACTCACTTGTTTCTGGTGCACCCATCCTGGTGTGAAGAAAATAGGATAGAAAAATTAGTTCGAGCATACTGCTTGAGTAGTACATCCCCACTAATATTGCAGAATTGAATAGAACATCCAGTGCGGGTACACTGCCTACCTGGTACGCTTGTACCCCTTATGAACGAAAACAGACGTGATTTTCCTTTTGTTTTAGACTCTATTTTGGGCCGAAATCATGCATGGTTTTAGGAAATGTTTGAGAGCTTTTGAAGAGCTATAAAAGAGAAAGAGATGTGAGGAAAAAAAGACACAACCTAGAAAAGAAAAATTGGAGAAACACAACAAAGGAAATTGAAGATTGAAGATTTCAACCTTGAGACCGAGGTGAGCATGCAAGGCTAAGGTCTCTTCTACCTAATTCAAGGGGGACATTGGTGTCTATAGATTTTTTGTTCCTTTAGTCCCTTTCTTAATGTTATTTTTATTATTTTTACTTGGGATTGTTTTTTGAAAATCGACACTTTAAATTTATGATACCTTGGTGATTTTCTTTCTATTGGGCCCTTTGATTGATGCATCATGATATGGATTGCTAGAACTAGGTTTTCAACATGTAATCATTGCTTTACCTAATTCTCTTGTAGCAACTAGTGATTTGAATTACTAGGAATATCAGAAAACGAGCTTGTGATTTTGTGCATTGGTCTAACCTATTTTTCTTGCTCTATGTATTGGCTTTGCATTAAATTTTGAGAACTCATTCTAAGTTCTCCAAAAGCTAATAATCTAATTCAAGAGCTTGTTTGCGTTAGTTATAATTTAAGGAAAAATTTTATAACTTATCATTACCTAGGGTTAGAAATCCCAATTAAGTAGTAGAACTATGTTTCAAGGACTTAAGAATTCCAGGTCTAGAATCAACCGAACTGAGAATTGGGTGTTTATTCCTATTGATCTTCTCTATTTAAATTATTTGCATTCTTAATTAGCTTTACAATTTAATTTTCGTTAGCAATTCAGTTCTCAAAACCCCCATCTCTACTCAACATTCAATTATTGACTTTATTCACAGTTCTCTGTGGGTTAGATCCTTACTCTGCTTCTACATTTTTATTTAAGTTTGAGTAGGAAATTTATTATTTTGGTGCTTCGCAACAACTCTTCACCCATTTCTAGCGATGGGTAATCTGAACGCGTTATTGGTAAGGAAATATATCAATCCTTTCTTACTCCCTTATTTTAACGCTATATGTTAAGGAAATATCAAATTTTCCTTAATTCGAATTTTGGAAATCCCTTGATTCAAGATGCATATTCCATTGAACATTTGTCTAATAATTCTTTTATTTTATTGTGTTTGTATCACTGTGTGGAAATTGTTAAAACCAGTTTGGTAAGACCGAATCAGTAATATATTTGTATAATTGAGTAAATATGATTGCTTAGGATTGTTTGGTGACTTTGTTCTATGTTTGGTTTTTGGTTATTCAATTGTTGATCTGGTTTGTTTGACAAAATGTCTAAGTTATTAGTTATGCATATTGTTTATGTTCAATAAGGTTTTATTGTAGTTGAATTTTCAATTTTTACGACGTTATTTATGTTCATTGTCATATTAACTTTTCTCTATTAACAAATTTTTAAGATTAATAGAAATTATTTTTTCAATGATTATAGATTGGAGATAAGCAATCTTAATGATGAGGTGAAACTTTGGATCCAAGAAAATTGAAATATGATCTAGTAAAGTACATTTTTAGCTGCGAAGAAGTAAATATTCATCTTTTTATCGATTGCCTTTGAAAGAATGGCCTGGATTGTCTCATAACTTACAACATATTGCTAGAATTTTGCTAAAGAAATTTCTATCTAATCTTGTGGCGAGTTGTTGCCAAATAAATCTCGTGATTTTGGCTAGTTGATTGGTCATTTTGGTTATAACAATTTCTTATGTTTATGGTGATTCGGTTCCCACAGTCATCAACACATGATCCTAAATTCAGTGCATTGGTTCGTGATCACCTCTCGAAAAGCATGCCAATTTTTAAGTTCTAATGAAATTTTAAAGAATATTGAAATTATGTCTGTGATCTACATTTTACGCACCTCATTTTATAACCCTTTTTGTAGGTATTAGTTGGAAATGGGCAGCCGCATTGATTTGAGTCAATGGTACTCATATTGAAATTGGCCATACAGAAATGGGTGCCTGCACTGATCTAAGACAATGATACTCATAGCTCTTTTGTTATGGATTTGCTGGCACAAGTAATAAGAAATACAAAGTGGTTGGCATAGAGCTGTGATAAACGCAGATGAAGTAAAACAAGAATTTTAGTAGCTTCACTAATATGGTATTACTATTATTATTATTATTATTATTATTCTTTTTTTTTTGGTCCTCTATTTAAATATTGGTCAAATCTATTGAAAAGCACAATTGATGTTTAAGAAGAACAATGTATATTGAGGAAAACACCATTTGTTAAGAACGTCCTAAATGTTAAATATTGTTCTTTGAACAACTTTTTTTAACTTTACATTTAGCTAGGGCTAGTGTTCTACATATATATTGTCGCGTATTTCAATTTTTCCCTTTTTCATTTTTTTTATTTTTTGGTGCAAGGTAGATACAAGGGAGGGGTATGTGTGATTCAAACTCAATTCAGGACCTCCTGCTCTAAAAGGATACTTGACTTGAAAAAAAAAAAAAAAGGTAGGCGAATATATTATAACATGCTCTTAAAGAAGATGGCTTCATCATTAATAAAATCGTAAATCATATGAAGCAAAACATATAAAGAGAAACAAAGTACAGTCCATTAAATAATGAGCTATTGTTTGATCAATTTTACTTATCCTAATTTGTTTCTGCATAAGTTGATCTAAATTACTAATAATTTAACCTAATTTCCTAACATGTTATTTAGCCATCTTTAGTTAGTATGGTTTTTTTGTATAGTCTCTATATTTTGTTCACTTATGTGGTACGGAAATTTTAACTTGAATTCTTTCTACTATGAAATAACATAGAGTAACTTCAATAATAGGTTCATTTAGAAAGTTTTGGACTTCTTCTACTCAATTTGGTAGGGATTCGATGGCATTACAATCTTCACGTAATAATAGCTGCCAATATGTTTCATTCAGGAACTAATTATTTCACTTCAGTATTATGTACTTGGGCATTGCTATTATCAAGCATTCATAGGTTCTATTTATTTGATTTTGTTGCATGTTATGGAAAATATTTGATTACATCTACAGTGTAAATATGTTATATACATAGTGCGTATTTGAAATATTTATGTTGAACAAAATACACACAAAGAAATATAAAGATGGATAGTAAACAAATTACACCCAAGTCTCAAGTTCAAACTCTACCACAACGAAGTACAAAAATGAGCAACTACCCTAACTCAAATACTCACAAAGAGTGGGAGAACCAACTAAAACTACACAACTAAGGAGTATCTCTCTTCCCTCAATTCAAATGTTGGGCTTCTCAATACACAAGACAAATTCTTGTGGCTTATATAGAGCTAGGACAACAATTCACATGCGCCAAAGAGTAATAAGACCCACAAAGGCATAATACTTCGATTTGGACCCGAGACACAAATGGGTGTTACTTCCAATTTTACGCTTCTTCTCATAGTCTTTGATAACACATTAATCACTGGCAACGGCCTATAAAGGTGAGTTTGATCATCACCGCCTTAGGATTATTGCACTTGGTACGTAATAATGCTATAAGCATCAAAGACACAAAGTCAAAACTTGCCAAACACAAAGTATCCAGGAACAAACTAGAAATTAAAGACCTTACCATTTCCACAAAAAAAAAAAAAACATCAATACCTGCTAACAATACTATTTCAAAGGGCTAAGATCAAACCAAAGAATCAACATATACACAGTGAGTTAAGCTATGCATACAAAACTAGTAGGTAAGCATCTTTAGTCAAACAATACAAGTTCACTAAAGATAATGTGATACAAACGCAAAAGGTTTGCACCAATGCACATAAAATACGTGCAAATGTAACACAAAGTAAACATTTTTCAAGCAAGTCAATTAGGAGAAGAAAATAAAACACAATTATTGGTGATAACACATGGTATGATGAGAACACAAACGGTTATAAATTCATAGAGATTCAAACAAACATGTTTTCACAAAGAAAACACACCATGCCTTGCACAAAGTCAATAGTCATCCAAATGCAACAAATGCAAATATGGCAACATGGAAATGATCTCTCTCCTACCCTTTCCATTGCATGTAGCTCAACTCAAGAGAACAAATCTCTTATCTCATTATCACCCCACTTACTCAATGGTTCACATTCTACACATCTAACTGGCACACCAGCTAAAGATCTTGAGTCGAGATGTTCCTTTATCACTACGTCATCTTTCCCTCACTAGGTAGACAATGAGCCTCTACCTAATCTAAGATGACTGGAGCTCACCTAGAACTCCACTTTAGTTCATTCAAAAATCTCCACTAGGGTTTACTAAGAACTCTCAATGAACTCACACAGAACTCTCCACCTGGCCAGAGCTTTCTCCCAAATAGAAGAATCCACTACATCTCCACATGCATGTCACCAATACGCTTTTTCCCATCTCAATCTTACTAGTCACACAAGTCTCTACTACTCTACCTTACCACATGCATCATCTACCTAGATGCATAATGATCACACACAACATCCATGCAAAGTTTCAAACTAAAATTAAACAAATGCCGCAACACAACCAATCATTCATGCAAAATAAAAATTGTAAAAAATAAAGATACACGCAGAGAGTAGGCATTATTTTGCCCTACTCCGGTCATAACCTGAGGACGACACCTCATTGCACTCATCTTCCATCTTTCCCCTCTGTTTACCTTTCTCTCTCGGGCAATATCTCAATAAATGTCCAATCCTCTTACATGCATACCATCTCTTGTTCTTTGCTCTTGACTTGTCTGGACTTCTATCTTTCCCTTTACTACCATCATCGTCAGACTAATCACTATTATCTTCAGAGTTATAGCTGTCATCTTCAAACTCATCGCTATCATGGCTCCATTGACTCGTTCCATGTCCACTTCTCATCATGTGGACTTCACCACTACTTCTCTCGTTTCTTTCAGCCCTCAACTCCAACTCTTTTCTCCTCAAATAGTCAATGACAATATCAATTGTCAAAGTATCTTTCCCATATTTGATAGAAGTTTTCACATCTTGGTAAGTATTGGGATAAGCATTCAACAAAATGACTCCTTTGTACTCCCTAGGCACTTTTTCACCACAATTTGAAATATCTTGCACCAATTTATTGAAAACATCCAAATTGTCACCCATACCCTTAGTTGAGTCAACCTTGAAGGTAAAAAAACTCTCAAGAAGATGAAGCTTATTTTAAGGGGAAGATCCTCCAACTACTTCAAAAGAGCTTTTGTAGAGTCATGTTTGCCAACCTTTCTCAAAATAGCATTAGATAGGTATAAAATAATAGAACGGCAAGCCAACTCATACATTTCATCATTTTCATCTTTTGACAATTTTGTGGGAAAATTTCCATCAATGGCTTTTAAAACTTTTGTTGTAGAAGAAGTTCCTTCATCTTTTGTTGTCAAATTGAAAAATCACACTTCCCATCAAAGACCCCCAATGTAGAGCATAATGATGTTATCTAGCCAAAAAAAGATTACAGAGCATCCAAGAATAAAAATCACACAAGTGACCACAAGTAAAGTATAAGCAAATGCACTAAACACAAAGTTTGTGCAATGCAGCTAGCCACACTTTCCTATAGTTCGGGTCAAAGAAAGATGACAATATAAACAATCACAAACACACCACATAAAGTAGCAAAGCAACAAAAGCTATCACAGCAAGTATGTTTCTTACCAATAAAACTCATTAAATAGCAAATTTGTTAGAAACAATCCCACAAACACTTACAACAAACTTTAATGAAGATGGATTAATCACAAATTTGCCCCCTAAAAAATTCACACAAGGTAAACAAAGGTTCAAGAATACAATACCGAGCCGACCAATCAATACATACGTAAAACACGAGACGAGGCTATTAAAATTTCAAATTTCAAATTTCAAATTTCAAATTTTGAGTTCGATTCTCCCGTCCAAAAACACGCAACCACATTCAAACTTGACCCATTTTTTGCACACAGCTCTGATTTGAAATTTGAACACACCTCTTGAATCCTCTCGTCGAGATGAAGAAACTGCAATTGGTCTGGTGGCTGGATTTTTCCACATGCGCCATCACACGCAGTAGAGACAGACGGTGGTTCCTAGTACCTCGCCTGCATGCGCCACCGAATGATGTTTTCTGACCGTACACACCCATCGATTAGAAGCGTCTCGCTACCAGAGCCCGACCGGTGGTCTTGGTTTTCACTAGGTCCCTCTGGATCGACTGGAAAGAAAACAAGCAGATTCATATTTTAAGGTGTTCTTTGAATTTCCTTGTATTCTTCAACAAATCCGAGTTTTCCTTGCCCCAAGCTTTGAATTTCTGGTAATTTTCAACCCAAGGATGTTTTTTCCAAGCTCTGATACCAATTTTTGAACAAAATATCCACCAAGAAATATAAGAGGGATAGTAAACAAATTACAAATAAAATGAGCAATTACCTTAACCCAAAGATTCACAGAGAGTAGGAGAACCAACTAAAGCTACACCACTTAGGAGTATCTATTTTCCCTCATTTTAAATGTTGGCATCTCTCAATTCATAAGACAAATTCTTGTGGCTTATGTAGAGCTAGGAAAACAATTCACATGGGCCAAATAATTCTCTTGAGCCAAAGAGTAACAAGGCCTACAAAGGCCTAATACTTTAACTTGGACTCAAGACACAAATGGGCATGGCTTCCAATTTTAGGCTTCTTCTCGTAATGGTCAATAACACTTCAATCCTCGAAAACGGCCTATTAAGATGAGTTTGACCATCATCGCCTTGGGATTATTGGGTATCAAAATCCCAACAGATTTAATTTGCATTAAACACAAATTCTAATTTATTTCACGGTATGCACAATGGGATGAAATTGAATAGGTAATTTAAAGTTGTCAAATTAGGATGAAACTAGCTATCCTAAAGTTGTGAGAAATGAACTTAGATGTTTTCGGTCTGGTTATGATAAAACTATCTATTCATTATGGATCAACTATCATGAGGTAGAAATGTTTATTGCTTTATCATTAACTGTATTTATTATTTTCAAAGGTCCTTTAGTTAGAAATTATGTAAGCATGACCTATGTTACTTTATCATTCCATGTTTTATCAAGTGGCAAATGGTTTTACCTATTTTAGTTCTGTGTAGCTAATGTGCTTGATATGATATTATAGTAAACACGTGGCATGGAAGCAGGTCGCAAATTGAAGTCCCATCTGCCGTCGCACACCAAAGGAATTGTGCTTGAGAAGATGTTAGATTCCATCCTTTCTTTTTTCCGGTTTTCATTAATGTCTTCTAAATTTGTTTGTTTAGCAATCTGATCAATGCCTGAATCTTTGGCAAAGGCATTGAGGCTAAATAGCATATCTCTACTATTTGTAAATGTACTAGGTTTTAGCTGATTAAGAATGGCAAGAAAATTGCTGCTTTTGTTCCCAATGATGGTTGTTTGAACTTCTTTGAGGGAAATGTAAAGTGTGGATCATTAAAAATGCTTTTTTTTTTTAAATTTCTTTCGCTTATTTTACATTGCCTTTTATTGTGTTGTGTTACAAGATGAAGTTTTGATTGTTGAATTCAGACGTAAAAGAGATGCTGTGGGAGACGTTCCTTGCGAGTGTCATTATTCTTTTTTTTAATGCATTATTATCAGGATGATATTTTTGTTAGAGATAACTGCAAGCACTGCACTTGATCCCACCTTCATCATTGGATAGAATTCATCATCGTATAGAATTCTTAAACACAAGGTACTACATGTGATTCCCACCTTCATCATTGTATATAATTCTTATTTATTGTAATCTTACGTTAACATTATCACATATTGGATTATTAAGTATTTAGAAGAGTTATCTTAGAACTCTCAGCGTTATGTTAAGGGACTCTTGTAATATATATATATACACATATATATTGCGACTCATTCAATAAAGATCATGAGTCATTTGCTTCCCTTCCCTTCCCACTTTCTATTATTATTCTATTTGTTACAATGTGTTAGAGCTTCGCTCCAACGAGACATCATGAGTGATATTACCTCTCTTTAGGCTTCTGCCTTCTTATCTCCTCTCACATCCATCTATGTAACATCTCAAGTCTTGTTAAAACTCAATGCCACAAACTATTCATCATGGTAAGCTCAGTCTCATACTCTTCTTATTAGGTCTGACCTTATGGGATTCATAGATGGCACTTATCCATGTCCACCGCCAACAATTACTGCAAGAAAGAACTAGCCATCTACCACACTTCCCTCTACAGATCCCTCAACCGATTCTCCATTGAACACCAAGCTTGAAGATCTACCTAATCCTGAATTTTCACTCTGGATTTGGCAAGACCAACTACTTCTTAATGCTATCATTGGTTCGCTGTCACCTAACATCATTCATTTTGTCACAAGCTACAAATCTGCCTGAGAGGCATGGGAAATTTTAGCAACCACATATGTTAAGCCCTCTCAGGGATGCATAATGCAACTTCAGTCTCAAATTTCAAGTTTAACAAAGGAAATCTTACCCTCAGATACTACCTTCAGAATATCAAAAGAAAAGCTGACAAACTTGCTTTAATGAATGCCCCAATGCACCATGAAGATCTTACAATCAAAATATTGGATAGACTACCTAATGAATACAATCCCATGGCAGCCGCAATTAGGGCTCGCGATACACCAATATCGTTTGAAGAGTTACATGAAAAGCTCATAAACTTCGAGTCTCATATACTATAGGATCTGGCCAAGCTTTTTCTCTCTTCAATAGCCTATTATGTGTCAAAGTCACCAGATCGGAAGAGCAATACTCGATCTGGGAAGTAATAGCCATTGGAATCAATCTGTGAACTCAACACCGAATTTTTGTCCAAAAAACTATAGCTCTTTTTCAAATACTAATCAGCCTTCAAATCCATACAGAAGGTATTGTTAGTTGTGTTCTCAACAAGGTCACCTTACCAAACATTGTTTGTACTTTTCTCATGCTCTTGTCTCAAATCCATCGCCACCTCCACGACGTTATAACACACTAGGACCCAATTTTTCCAATTGATCATAGCCAATTCCATCCGTTCATTTCATTAATCACTCAAACTCAAATCCAAATTTATGTGTGCTTGATATAGGGGCAACTCATCACATGACCTCTGATAGACTACAAATTGGTGATGGAACCAGTTTAACGATTACTCATTTGGTTTCAACCACTCTTTCTACTGTTTTTCAAAAATTTCATATAATGATTTGTGTGTTCCAGCAATTTCCAAAAACTTATTATCAGTCTCTAAATTTTGTACTTCTAATGTGTTTCGGTTGAACTTTTTTTCCGAAAACCTTTCTGGTAAAAGACATCGGCGGCACAAATTTTACATGGGTAGAATGAAGATGGCGTGTATGAACTTGCCGCAAGCTCTAGACTAGAACCAATTTTTACCTTTGCTGCATTAAAAGCCTCACCTTTAGCTTGGCACTATAGATTGGGCCACCCATCTTCCTCCATTTTTCAGTGTCTTGCTAAGTCTCATCATTTACCAATATCTCACCTTCAAGGCCATTGTCTAGCCGTAATTCATGTCATTATCAAAAGGCACATAAATTGTCTTTTGGTGAGTCATCTATATCTAGTAGTAGTCTGTTACATAGTTATCAGACCCAGCTCGGACATTGAACTGGCCTAGGACCTGGGTCATTGGTTTACTGGTTCAATCGGTGACTCGGCGCTTGAACCAGCGGGTCAATTTAAATCAACCCGTTGAATTATTTTTGACAAATATAGCATGAATAATTGCCATTTGTATCAATTTTACTTTAATTTCATAATTAAATATCATTATGCACAAGTGAAAATGAAACTAATAAATATCCTTTAGATGTAATTCACCTTGAATTGGAATTTTTGGCCTGTGATTGTTGGATGGCGAGACTGCATCAAGAGAACGACAATGAAAAGTTGATATTAGGTGAAAATAGATGTTAAAAGATGTTAATTGACCATTGACTTCTAAATTTCCTTGATGTACAATAACCCGAGTGGTTCTTTGGTTTTCAGGTCACCGGTTTTTTGCGAAACCCGTCAGGTCAGCCGGGTCAATTTCGGTTCGATTACGTATTGTTAATCAATTGTTAACTGGATCGGACACTTGGCCAGGTCACCAGTTTTCTGGTCCGACCGGCCGGTCCGGTCCGGTTTTGATAACTATGGTCTGTTAAAAATCATCTATTTAGGTGTCTGGTCTTTATCTTTACTTTCTCACGATGGTAATAAATATTATGTCATCTTTATTGATCATTTTTCAAAGTATGTTTGGCTATTTCCTATGAAGCATACGTCTGACGTATAATCAATATTCATTCACTACAAAGCACTAGTAGAGAAGCAATTCAAAACCCTGATAAAAACACTTTATATTGACAATGGAGGAGAGTACATTGCTTTTACCTCTTATCTTTCACAAAATGGAATTTCCCATCTCTCTACTCCCTTTCATACTCTGTGACATAATGGGTTGGCCGAATAAAGACATAGACATATTATTGAAATTGGACTAGTACAATTACATCACTCCCTTGTCCCTTTAAAATGTTGAGACTATGCCTTTTGCACGGATGCCTATCTTATTAATAGACTAGCAACCATAGGACTTTCTCTAAAGAGTCCCTTTGAAATCCTTTTTCATTCCACATCAAACTACAATAAATTACGTGCTTTAGGTTGCTTGTGTTACCCCTTGATACATCCATATACTATGCACAAGCTTGAATCCAGATATTTTCCATGTGTGTTCTTAGACTACTCTATAACTCAGAGTGCCTATCTCTGTCTTCATTAATCAGGAGGTTGAATATTTGTTTGTCGCCCACAAAACAAACCCAGACACTACTGCACAAACAATACCAGACTCATACTCTTTAACGCACTCCATACCTATTCTTTTTCCTCATACTCAGCCTTTTGTTTTTGGAGTATTTATGCCAAAGGATCATACACAAAACCAGCAACGTCCTGCATAAGACTCTGTCACTAATGATGAAGCTTCTTCTCCAATGCAGAATACTTCAACTGAACCATCACCAATAGATCCAACTTCTGATCTTACCTCTTTTCTAGTCCAAAAAGTTAATACATCTCTAGGGAACACAATCTCCCACCCAATAAATCGTCACTCCATGACGACTAGATCAAAAAATACCATTTTTAAACCAAATTCAAAATATGGATTGCTAGCGATACTTCCTCAGAGTCCACATTTTGAGCCCACATCATATACTCAGGTACTCAAATTTCCTCATCGAAGATTAGCTATGGAAACTGAGTCTCATGCTCTTATTCGCTCTTATTCAGAATAAAATATGGACTTTAGTTTCTTCCCATCCATCTCAAAACTTGGTAGGCTGCAAATGGTTCTTCGGTGTTAAGAGAAAATCTGATGGCTCCATTGAACGCCCTAAAGCTCGTCTTGCAGCCAAATGATTTCATCAAAGACACATCCATGCTTATTCTGAAACATTCAGCCCTGTTATCAAGCTAGTCACTATCCACCTCATTCTCAGCTTAGTAGTAATGCATTGTTGGCCTCTTTGCTAGCTTGATATCAACAATGCATTCCTTCAAGGCACACTTATAGATGAAGTTTGTATGACACAATCACCGGGCTTTATAGATCCCAGAATTCCAAATCATGTCGATAAATTGGTAAAGAACTTTATGGCTTGAAACAAGTACCAAGAGCCTGGTATCTTAGGTTACGCCATTATGTTCTTTGTATAGGCTTCTAGAATTCAACTATGGATTCCTCACTCTTCATCTACAAACAAGCTTCAAATGTTATATACTTGTCCATATTGATGACTTAATTATCACTGAATCATCCGATGATCCGTTGAGAAAGTCATTGTCAACTTGCCTCACAATTCTCTCTTAAAGATGTTGGCTCACTCTCGTTCTTCCTTGGTATCGATGTGATCCCAACTTCCACTGGCATCTTTCTCTTTTAACATCAATATACCTCACAACTTCTTATACAAACAAATATGATAAACTCTAACCCTCTTAGCACACCAATCTGCACATCCACCTTACTTCGACTATATGATGGAACTCCTCCAGCTGATGCCACACAATGCCATAAAATCTTAGGCAGTCTTCAGTATATGCTTCTTAGCTGTCCTGATATTACCTATGTCGTTAACAAGTTATCTCAATTTATGCACAAACCATCTATCACTCATTGGGCTATTTTGAAACATCTCTTGCGTTATTTATGTGGTACACTGTTCTTTGGGTATTGTAATGACTCTCTACTTCTTGTTGTCTCCATATCTTCTCGGATGTCGACTGGGATGGAAATACTGATGACCGAACAAGTACAAGAGCCTATGTCCTCTTCCTTAGTCAAAATCCTATCTCTTAGAGTTCTCGTAAGCAACAAAACTATTGCTAGCTCATCTACTGAGATAGAATATAGAGCAGTCGCATCCACTACTTCAGAGCTTCTTTGGGTTAAATCATTATTACAAGAATTAGGCATTTCATTACCAGGTGTTCCAGTTATCCATTGTGAAAATGTGGGCACTACTTATTTTTGTTCCAACCTTGTGTTTCACTGTAAGATGAAACATCTAGAGATTGATGTTCACTTTGTTTGAAATCACGTCCAAAATGGTGCTTTCAAAGTGGTTCCCATATCCAACAATGACCAAAGTGATAGATCTTCTAACGAATCCGCTCGCTAGTGCATTATTAATTATTGTTTGATCCAAGCTAGGAGTTTCCAATGAAGCTCTATCTTGCGGAGGCATGTTAGAGATAAGCACAAGCACTACACTTGATCCCATGTTCACCATTGGATAAATCAATTCATAATTGCATAGAATTCTTAAGGCACTACACTTGATTCTCACCTTCATTGTATATAATTCTTATTATTGTAATCTTATGTTAACATTATCACATATAGGATTATTAAGTATTTAGAAGAGTTATCTTAGAACTTTGAGCATTACACTATCGGACTCTTGTAATATATATACACACACACATTGCAACTCATTCAAAAAAATCATCAATTGTTTGCTTCTCTTACCACTCTCTGTTATTATTCTATTTTTTTTACAATTTTCTTATTTGACAGAGGGTGCTTTACTCTTTCGGATTCTTCTCTTTGAATTGGATGTCTAGTATTATACTCCAATTAAGTTAAGTGTAAAAGAAACTTGGTTCCTAGTTGCTTTACTTCATCTAATAATATTTTTATTCAATGCTTGCTACATCAATGGATAAATCATTAATGTCTTTGACAAGTTGAATTCAAGTGATTCTAATTGTTCATCAGTTCTATTCTCTTGATTGTATGAATCAAGTCTGTATTAAGTTCGTCAATGTATTACATATTATTCCTTTCAAAAGTATAGTGGAATGTACATTGGATTCTTTTTTATTTTAAAATAAATATTCGTAACTTTTAGTTCTATTGTATATTTATTTATTTATTTCTCTTGGAATGTCTTTCCATGCAATGCACGTGTGCGGTACTAGTGGTTCATAAAACATGTTTTTGTAAATATTATATATTTAATTCAAGGAAATTGCACTGTGATTATACAAGAATATGACACTTGGGTACATGGTCTCATTAATCTTTGATCTTTATTAATAACGGTTGCCCAAAATTTCTTATTTAAGAGTTTATTTCATGCAGTGTAATATAGAGATATTTTTGTTGTCATATTCAATCATTTTGATGTAGCATTCTATCAATATATATAGGATGTTTGAATTGTGCCCCAATGATTAGATGCCCACATTTCAAGTAACAGGTCCTTAATTTGAGCCACACATACCCTTTCCCTATCTCCCACTTGTATAATGGAAAAAAAAAATATTGAAACGGATTTTTCAAGGGAAAAAATGCGTAATATCATGAGAAATTCACATCAATTTGGTCGATTTATATGGAACTATTTACAATTATAAATTAGATGAATATAATTGAGAATTAAATGCATATCAATAAGAAAATTTTTCTTGATATTACATAAGAATAAGGGCTGGCCCAGTAATGAGACTGGTGAGGCCAGCCCCTCAGGCCCAAAAAATAAAAGGGCCTATTAGAAAATGTTATACCTAGCCCAACTAACTAAAGAGCCTTAGGAGGGAAAAAAAAGGAGGGAAAAAAAAGCTTAGAACACATTTTGCACCATCACGAACAGAACAAAGGAACCAAAACCAGCTGCAGTAGGCAGGAACCAGTAGTCCAGCACTAGCAGCAACAGTCAACGGGCGTTCTCCTCCAGCCGGTACAGTTCCCGTCCAGATTTCGGTGACCGATAGCTCCTCTATGCCTCCATCAATCGACCGTGTAAGTGATTCCAGCTGCATATCCTAATTCCTAACCCTAAATCCTAATTCCTAATTCCTAAATGGGAAATTAGCCGAAATAGCCCATGCCTTATAAAAATTTATTGGAATAGCCTCTGTATCCTTTGACTAAAAAAAGGAGGATTAAAGGGTGAAAAACGATTACATAAAAAATTTAAAAAGCCAAATTACAAACTTGCCCTTTCTTTCCCAAATCCTTCCTTCTGCAATCAAAGACGTATAATGATGGATTTGAAGCATCTAACAAGATTTTAAAGTTTTGATGGCAATGAATAGAATTGATATTCTAGACCAAGCCCTTCTTAGGCCAGGAAGAATAGATAGGAAAATTGAGTTCCCAAATATGAATGAAGAGTCTTGCTTTGACATTTTGAAGATACACTCAAGGAAAATGAATTTGATGATGGGGATTGACATGAAGAAAATTGCTGAGAAAATGAATGGAGCATCTGGCGCTGAGCTTAAGGCGGTTTTCACAGAAACCGGTATGTTTGCTTTGAGAGAGAGGAGGGTTCATATGACTCAAGAAGGACTTTCAAATAGCTATTGCTACTACAACAGTACAGTCTTCATCATTATCTTTCTGTTGTGTCCAAGAAATGAGAAGCTTTTCGTGTTCTACTTTTTATTTTGCAGATGGGCCATTGGCGTGGGGCACATATTGTTTGGAGATGTAGGTTAGTTTTCAATTCTATAGACAAGATTGTAAATGTCTTCAAACATCTTTTGCTTGGATTGGTTTTCTTCACAATTAGATGGTAGGATCTTGGGGGTTGGAAGGGGGTGGAGTCCACTTCCCGGGGGTTGCCGCCGAAAATTTTTTTATACTATGAATTTTTGAAAATAAAATTGCATTAGAAATGTTAGAATACATAAAAATTTTAGATATGAGATGTCATTACACAGCTATTTGGACTTGCTAGGAAAAGGAGAGCTCCGAATTCAACTGATAAGTGGATAACAGCACAATTGGCATTACATTCCAGAGCGTAACAGATAACGTGCTGTTATGATCATATGCGATTCAAAATGGCCGCCCAACCTACCGAGTAACTCCTAGCATTCAATGATGAACATATCTAACAATGTTTATGGGTTCATAGTCGAGGTAATGACAAAAACCTATTCAAGTTGTAATTTTAACATTTTACTATATAAAATCTATACCGAAGCATTAGGAAATAGAGTTATGGCCACACTATCAAACCCATTTTGGTTTGCCACAAAGTTATGACGAATGTGATATGTGTTTACGCTACCAACTGGAGATTATGGAAAAATGGGAGCTCCAAAATCACCAGAAAGGTTTACTAACTAATGTCTATACTGAAAGCATTTGAAATTATAGTTATGAATGCACAATCAACCCTATATGATTGGTCACAAAGATTTAATAAATATGAGATGTTGGTATACCACCAACTGAAGATTCTAGGAAAATAAGAGCTTCAAAATCACTTGATAACTGGACGACGCTCTTCCGATCTGCATTACATTCTGAAAAGTAACATACCTTGTGCTGTTATTAGCTTAAGGAATTTGAAATTTTCTCTCCAAAATTTGAGGTGTCGTTACACCACAAGTATGAGATTTTGGAGAAAAAAGGGCTCCAATATCTCCCTAGAAATACATAACTATCTACTTGGCATTATAGTCTAAATAGTAACGAATATAGGCATTTTACGAGCATAATGGATGTGAAACCCTCTCCCAACATACCGAGCAACTAGTATAAGACCACGATGAACATTTAGAATGAGATTTTAACTTTTTGTCACCGTTATCATGCCAATGTGCTCGACAAATGGCCATTACAATGCTTTGGTAAGTAACGTCAATGTCGCAAGTACTGAGACATGGAGTTAGGGAAGCCCAAAGCAACCCCCCATGTTTTAATGAATGCCGGGTATCGTTACACCACAAGTACAAGATTGTGGAGAAAGAAGAGCGCCAAAATCACCTAAGAAATAGATAATCGCCCCTTGGCATTACTAATTAAATAATAATGAACATCGGTCTGTCATAAGCATAATGGACGCGATGCCCCCTCCCGGCATACCAAGCAACTAGTACAAGAACATGACGAACATATCTAATGAGATCTCTAACTTTTTCTCACCATTATCATGCCAATGCGCTCGACAAGTGGGTATTGTAACGCTTTAGTAAGTAATATCTATATCGAAAGCATTGAGACATGGAGTTAGGAAAGCCCAAAACAACCTCCCATGTTTTAATAAATGCGGGGTGTCATTACACCACAGAGTACGAGATTGTAGAGAAAGGAGAGCGCCAAAATCACCTGAGAAATAGATAACTGCCATAACAAACATCGGTCTGTTATAAGAATAATAGACGCGATACCCCCTCCCGACATACCAAGCAACTAGTGCAAGAAGAAGACAAACGTATCTAATGAGATTCTAACTTTTTCTCACTATTATGATCTCAATGTGCTCGACAAGTGGGCATTGTAATGCTTTAGTAAGTAACATCCATATTGAAAGCATTGAGACATGGAGTTAGGAAAGCCCAATCAACCTCCCATGTTTTAACAAATGCGAGGTGTCGTTACACCACAAATACGAGATTGTGGAGAAATAATAGCTCCAAAACCACCCGAGAAATATATAACTGCCCTCTTGACATACGGTCGCAAGACTAATGAACATCAGTCTGTTATAAGTGTAATAGATGCGAAACCCGCTCTTGACATACCGAGCAACTAGTACAGGATCAAGATGAACATATCTAATGAGATTCTAACTTTAAATGAGATTCTAACTTTTTCTCACCGCTATCATGCCAATGTGCCTAATAAATGGGCATTGTAACGCTTTAGTAAGTAACGAAAGTATTGGGACATGGAGTTAGAGAAGTCCAATCAAGCCCCCATGTTGTAATGTATGTGAGATGTCTTTAAACCACAAATACAAGCTTGTGGAGAAAGAAGAGCTCCGAAATCATCCGAGAAATAGATAACTTTTTCTCACCGCTATCATACCAATGTGCTCGATAAGTAGGCATTGTAACACTTTAAAAAATAACATCTATATCAAAAGCATTGAGACATGGAGTTAGGAAGTCCCAATAAACCCCCATGCTTTAATGAATGTGAAGTGTCGTTACACCATTAGTATGAACTTGTAGAGAAAGAAGAGCTCTGAAATCACTCGAGAAATAGATAATTCCTTGCTTGGTGTTACGCACTAAAGACTATCGTGCATCGGTCTGTTATGATCATAACGGATGTAAAACCCACTCACAGTAGACTTAGCAACTAGTCCTAGATTAAGATGAACATGTCTTATGAGATTCTAAGTTTGCATCACCCCTATCATGCCGATACACTTCAAATGTAGGGAAGAAGTTGAAGTTGTTAACTAATATCTACATTGAAAGCAATGGGACATGGAGTTAGGCAAGCCCAATAGACCTCATACTTTTAATGAAGGTAAAGTGTCGTTACACCACAAGAATGAGTTTGTGGAAAAAGGAGAGCTCTGAAATCACTCGAGAAAGAAATAACTGCTTGCTTGGAGTTACACACTAAAGTCTTCCGATCTATATCGGTCTGTTATAATCATGACAGATGCGAATCCCTCTCCTAGAAGTTTAAGCAACTAGTCTTGGATAAAGATGAACATGTGTTGTGAGATTATAAGTTTTCATCATTGTTGTCATGTCGATGCACTCCAAATGTAGAGAAGATATCGAAGTTGTTAACTAACATATACATTAAAAGCATTGAAACATGAAGTTAGAGATCGGAAGAGCGTCGTTTATATTTACTATGTCCTTGCCTTATGGGTGATTTTAGTATGTTAAATCATTTCCATGTTATCTATAGTTGCCACGAACCGTAAGTGGTTTGGGGTCGAATACGAACCCTTGGGTTAGCCCACAGAGCACATTTTAATATTTGCTTGCAAATGACTGACTGATATCCTTAAGTGGTCCAAAATCTAATCCAGGTTCTTAGATTTGTTCCACAGTACAGTTCAACAGGCCTCTACATTTTCAACAGTTTCTATAGAATGATTCTACGTGCATTGAAAAATGTACGATGAAGTTGCAGTAGTTAAATTGCACACGGCCACATGGATTGGCCATGCGGCCACATGGCCATGCGGCCACATTCGATCCATGTGGCCATATGCGTGACTAGAATACAGGCTGAGGAATCATGTGGCCCACATGTGACTGTTGTGTGGCCACTGTGCGGCCTCATGCGAGCATTATACGGCCGCGTGCGTGGCAACATGCTTAACCAGTATGCATGGCCTGAAGACCCGTGAGGGCACATATACATCTCATGTGACCACATGGGTAGATTTTTACGAAATTTCGAGATTTCCTATTTTAACGAAAATTCTTTATATGGAAACTTGGTCCACGAATTTTACTTCCTTTCTTAGGTTTTGTTAGACCTTATATAAAAAAGGTCAAGCCACAGAAAAGGAAGGACATAATGCAAAAAGCACTATAGAAAAATGGGGAGAAAAACACAACCTTTGGGAGATTCGGGAATCCAGTGTGAGATTCAAGAAGGAAAAGCTTAGTGTAAGAGCTCTTCGTCTGATTCAAGAGCTGATTGCCCGAGTTATGTGCTTTATTTTATTTATGTTTTTTCATTCATGGTGTGTAATTGATTTTAAGTCAGGATGAACGATGTAACCTAGTTGGGACCATAGCCATATTTTTCATGCTGAATTTCTGCAAATAATTCTTATGTTAAATTCCTATTGGTATATTGTTTTCTCTTTATCTTTTTGGCCAATAGATGAATGTATCTATGGACTTTCATTGAACTCGAAAGAGGAATGTTTAAGTTAGCTTATGTAATAAGAATCATTAGTTTAGACAAGTCAAAGATATTTGGTTGCGGTTAGTGCGATCACTATGGGGTGAACTTTAGTGGACTTAAACGAATTTCTTGTTGATCAATACACTTAAGAGGGTTGACAACGTGCTCAGTTAAAGATAGGTAAGGGGCCTAATTTAGTCGGATTAACTAGCTTCGAGATGAGTAGTTAATTGATTTAGTGAAATTCGATCGGTAACATAGATTAATTGTCACTAGACTAGGTGGTCCAATTATGGTGAAGTCGTGAGTTCTAGCACATATCTATCATATATTTCCCTCTACATCTTTGTATATATTTTATTTTCTTAATTTTATTGACTTATTT
This sequence comes from Nyctanthes arbor-tristis, assembly GCA_963692815.1. NCBI lineage: Eukaryota > Viridiplantae > Streptophyta > Magnoliopsida > Lamiales > Oleaceae > Nyctanthes > Nyctanthes arbor-tristis. The sequence goes on from CAVNYN010268950.1 coordinate 112,013, forward strand.
ATTCCCTTTTCTAAAACTTAAAATTTGATTATTCAAATAAAGTTGGAACTAATAATTTTGGTACTCAATCTGATCCTCGTGGGAACGATAACTCAGACTCATTGTTCGATGTATAACTTGTTCGACCTATACACTTGCGGATTTCACAAATATATTTTACGTGAATAGGAATTAATACATTCGAGATGTCATTCCAGCTAATGAAAAACTTATTAGATATAATCAAAAGCATAGAGGCAAGCCTTTGAAGGTGCTAATTTTGTTTTATGTTCAAGGTTATATAGATGCATAGTACAAAAATAAAAACCGAAATTGCATTATCCTCACAGTAGAGGAACGATCAAACTAATTCGAATACTGAAATTGTTCTGCGGTTTCAAGTGGACTGCAATCAACGGAGACGAATGCCAGCAAGATTCCTGATGCCTTGTTTTTTTCATGGTAGGATTAATTACCAGTAGCAACGCAGAGCTTCATTCCTAAAAAATCAATGCAAAAATTGCTTAAATAGTGTTTTACGACGAATCAATATGAATTCATATAGATATTTCGCGCAGATAAATTGCTAATTGCATTTGGTAGACAACTTGAGTAGCTTCGCAGATGAATTCATTGCTAATTGCATTTGGTAGACAACTTGAGTAGCTTCGCAGATGAATTCATGTGGCCGGAGACAGCACGGTGAAAATTTATAGCCAACATATTAAGTTGACGTTATATGAATCACAAATATCACATAGGAGAAAAAGGGTTGCAGACTTGATTTTCAAAAGAATGGATGCGTGATTTATGTTAATTAAGTTTAGATAATAGGAATATTGTATTTAACATAAGTTAGGATTGTAGCAATTAAATATGAAAATTTGGAAAATAATAAGGCTAATCATACCATGTACGTGTGATTTCAGATAACTGACTTTATATAAATAAGATTATTCTGTTGTGATAAATTAGGACTAGCGGCCAATCTATATAGAAAGATAAAATTAGGAATCTGTGATTTAAATTACCAGTATTAGATGTATTCTATCCTATCCAATAATATTCAAAAATAGAGTTAAATATGGCTGGAAATGGTATTTTAATAAATTAGGATTATATGTATTTTATCTTACCCAAAAATATTCGAAAATAGAATTAAATATGGTTGGAATACGATGTTTTAATAAACTAGCTCGGATTGTAGATCAATATATATACAAAGATAAATTTAACAATATGTGATTGAAATTACCAATATTAGATGCATTTTATCTTAAGCAATAGTATTCGCAAATGACAATGGATGTATGCTATCTTAGGCAATACTATAACAAAAAAATATATATATTAACTATATTTTATCTTAGGCAAGAATATAAGGAAATTAAATTAGAATAAGCAATTATCAAATTCCTATAAACTATTGTGTAAATTAAAGGCGATTTTTATTTTCATGGATGCATATAAAAAGAATCACTATTGATAAAATAAGGTTATAAAGCAAAGTACTGTAGTCTCATAAATCATTCGTGATTAATTATTCTTTAGAATAATTTCACATTTAAAGTTTACATTTTCCATATTAATTCGATCAACTATAGATAAAATTACGTCTAATATGAGCCAATTATATGTGGTATACTTGTCAATTAAGGGTAAAAGGCTTCATTTTTTGTTGTTCTACTTATTTGTAAGGAACGCATAAGAAATAATTACCTTTGTAATGGAATACCATATACCAATGTCAATAAACATTGGACATAATCTCTATATTATGTATGTTTAAATCTATAATGTATTTAGATGTGTATAAATGTATGATGTATTTAGATATCAAAAATCTAATCTGATCAAAGTAGCAATAATATCTCTCACTAAAGATGTTTTACATAAATTGTACACTTAAAACTATTCAATGTAGCTAAATTGAATATCTATACATTTACCTGAATCTAAAATACAGCCAATGACAGTGCCACTAGTCATCAATCATGACATCAATCTCTGTTAAAGCGCATTATAAGTATTTGCCCATAATCTAGCCCATCGAACCCTCAGTGATCAACAAATGGTTCTCTCCAGTCAGGTTGCGGATCAAACAATTCTGTTTCTTCTCACTGCTCAACACGTAAAATACTCTCAGTAAATATGACATTATTGATAGTGCAAACTATGATATCAATTTGATCACCAAGCACGTCATCAAATTCTGATAAAAATAAATAGAACTAGTTCGCGGAAGGGCAGAAACAGTAAATAAGGCAAAGTAGGTTCAAAAGAGTAGTCAACAGATTATTAATAACTTCAATGCATGTTAAAGGAATGGATAATGAAGTCGTTAGAACATAATCCTTTGTAAGACATGCAGATATGCAAAAATAACCTTCGCATGGGTTGGGTTAGTAATATTACCGAATTAAGACTCTTCTTCCCAAATATAAATTGCATCAATAGAAATTGCCAATCCTTCAAGAATTTGATCAACAAAGCATATCAAGACTTTCTGTTAAAAGAAACAAAAATATGCAAAATTAATTTATAAAACCATGTATCATGTAAATCGGCCATAGAAATTGAAATAAAGATTAAATGATGGAAATCAGCCGGCTGAAATATAAGACATAAAGAGTCTTACCAAGATGTCTGGATTGAACAACTAAAATTAATTTGAAGGGTTGAGATAGAATACCTGTAAATACATAACAACGGGGTAGTAACAATGAAATTGTAGTCAAAGAAAAAACTACAATAGAAAAAGGACAGGAAAAGGAAATACAATACAGGAGTATACTAGTGAACAAAACAATTATCTCAAAAAACTCAGTTATATTGCATAACTTCAACCACTGTAGATGAATAAGGTGATATTCTCAACCAATACCTCACATCATCCAACATAGGCAACTTTAACATATAATAATACAGTAGTTAAATCACCAAAAATAAGAAGAAATGACTTAAAGCAGCTTCAATAAAAAAACTAAGATAGATACTTAATGTGCACCAAGTATGCATATTGCCAACCAGGGTGAAATAATGTGTGCAAATGTGCATGAAAAATTGTGAGTAAAATGTGTATACCAAAACCAATATGTAAGGAGTGAAAGCGTTATACACCCCAATTGCATAAAAATAATAAATAAATAGTGTGTCAAGCTTTCACGAGCAGTGTGTGCTGTAACCAAGAAAAGCCTTAATAACCAAAACAACATCAAGGCTCCTCAATCTTGATCCCTTTTTATTTTTTGCTAGTAGAGGCACAAGTTAAGGTGGCCTCATCAGGGCTGAATATATCTTCTTCTGTAGGCCGCTTTGAAGGGGTTTAATGAGGAGTTTGTAGTTCATCGTTATCAAAGGAATCAAGAGGCTAGAAATGAAAGATAAATAAAGATAATTTGTTTCATGGTTTATTCTAAATAATAAGAGTGCAGGTAGGGATAGGCCAAGAGAAACTTTACATAACACATTGGATTCAACGGTAGCCAGTGGTTCAGAGAAGATCCAAGTCTGAGTTGGAGGTGTAACCATTTATCAAAATGTGAATGACGGTAAATAAATACCAAACACCATAATGACAAATAGGCCGAATGTACATTAGAGGAATGTAATTGTGCCTCATATTCTGATCCGCCAACCAATGACAGCTGGTCTATCTTGTTTCTATTTTCTAAAATCATATTTATTGAATAGAAAGCACCACTAGATGCATTAATCAACTTTCGATCTATCCTAAATAGGAGCTTTCTACCAGTTTGCCTGGATATCTACTCGGGATAGCTGATTGGACCCAATTTGTCTTTAAAAAAAAAAAACCAAAATTGAAACGTATAAACATAAATCAATGACATCACAATTTAAATAACAGATAAACCTGTAATGTTATATAATAAGCTGGCCAGCTCAAGGTTCTCTCTAAACTCCCCTGCTACCTTTGCAGTCAATCGCTGGCTCTCCCAATCCCATAGCATTATGTCTGTGTAACTCCTCTGATGCTTTACCCTCAACTTTAAACCATACCTCCAAACAACCTCCAAGAAAAGATCGCACTTGCTGAAGAAAAATTCCCCATGGTCATTGATGGCTTTTTTATAATAGGTCAGGTCGTAACAACCAAGATAGGCCCATCTATTCTTTGATAGAATTGCAATTATCTCACCATGAAACCAACACCAACGGAACGATTTTCACATTGAAATAGTTTTTAAAATTTTGGTTAGAGTAGAGAACAATCAATATTAAGGGAAAGATAGAGTTAATATTACCCCTTTGGTTGACGTCAATTCTGTAATTTTCCATGTGAAACCAATCTCCTTCCTATCCTCAGTATGTGAAACAGAGGAAGAATAATGTTGGCTAGATGGTTGAGTAACAGATGACCTCAAGCTTAAGTACCTGATGCGAAAGTCATCCACCTCAAGTATGTGCTCATTGAGCAACAACTTTGACACATGAAATGATGTAGCCAGACCCTTAGAATCACCTATGTGTTAAGTGGACAAATTTCTCAAATGCTAGGTAAGTAGAATAAACCAATTGTACAAAAATCTATAGATGAAAGTGAAAAAATTACAAACCCCATTGCTTGTTTATACGACCTAATTGTAGTAAAACAATAATAGGATTAGGCCAGGAAGTAGATAAGTAATTGTTGAACTGGTCAACATGCTCATTCTACAACATGCAATGTAGCTTCTTATTCCTACATATACCACAACAGTAGTACATTGAAGATACACTGCATATTTTGTGTATTTTATATATATAACGTTCATCCTATAGTTTACTCTAGATCACAAATGTAGAAACTGCTCCATGTGGAACTGCCCTCTCTAAAAGATGGCTTTTTTGACATTATATTTGGGATTATATGCACATAAAAACAACGAATATTAGACATGATCAATTATACAACTTAGAGGAACTGATGTAGAATGAGGATGTTACCAATCAAGTCAGGACCGTCAATGTTTGGAGAATTAAGGCCTTCCACAAAAGGGATGAATTTGTATACAGTCAGAGGGAACATAGGGTGTTTGTTATTATTGTAGGGCTTGACCTTGGTTGTGCCATTGAAGAACAATTTGTAGGGGTGAGAGGTCGGCCCCCACCAACCCACATTGTCTTTTATGGTGAAATGCATCAATGCATGGAGGCTACCCTTCTCAAGCTACTCCGCAAACTAGGGAATGTATTGTTGGGTAATAGTTGCCTGAATTGTTAGCCCCTATAAATTTAAACGCATCAACATCATTCTAAAAAATGTAATAGTTAGTAGATGTGAGCACTGGTTGGTATGTGTAACAAAAATTAGGAATTTAACGTGACTTTAGTTACATGTCTCTGACAATTACATTGCAGATTGCATTTGGCAAAAAACTGAGCAGATTATGCAAATGAATTCATTTGGCTAGAAATAGCAAAGCAACAAATACGAGATCAATGGTATGTTATGTATAAAACACATTTGACTTGAGCTTAAAATGGATACTAAAATTAGGAATTTCTTTAGTCACTGTGTGTAAAAAATCAACATGAATTTAGGTATATGCTTATGACAATTGCATTGCAGACTGCGTTTGGAACAATAATTGAGCAGCTTCGCAGATGAAGTCATTTGGCCAGAAAACATGAAGGCAGCAAATATGAATCATGGATACAATATGTATAAAACAAAATTGACTTGAACTTAAAATGGATGACATGAATCATCTTCAAGGCAACAACATGGAATCTTGTGAAATAATAATTTTTGACAATGTAATTGACTTCAAGTTAAACTAACATAAATGATTTTAATAATAATCTATATATACTTGACGCAATGAATCATCTTCAAGGCTACTTGATGAGATGAATATAACAGATTATGACTAGTCAAGTCATAATTGGGGAATATAAATTGAAATAAGGCAAATGTTGAGGACCAGTATGCAAAAAATAAATAAACTTTTTTAAGCCAAACTTTTAGATTGCATCAATTTTTACCCTATATATTTTAAGCTTCGTCAAATATGTTTTACTCTATAGATATAATTCAATCACAAGCAATTTAGGGTAATATGTTTTATAGTAGCCTAGCAGTTAAGTCACAAACAAACATAGATTAAATTGATAATATGTATCATGTTCCGGGCAATAAACATGGACACTTGTAAATATATATATATATAATAAATAAATAAATTAATTAAATAAAAAATTTTGATAATATAGAACATGTTCCAGGCAATAAACATAAGTAGTGATATATATGAATCCAATAAAATTGTGATTTAAGAAGATAAAATCAAGTCACAACGCACAGGTAAGTATATATAGATTTTATTGGGGTTGGTCCAAACTTTTGAAAAGCCTTAATAATATAAGCATGATGGAATGGGGTCATATTTGTTTTCCTCTTGCACTTTTTCTTGACACCAACTTCTTCTACTCATGTGCCCTAAAAAATGTAACTAATTATCTACAAAATAAGCACTATGCAAAAGAGACATCACACGTGGAATATATGAATTGCATTAACCTTAAACATGGAACCGTGGTGCACTGCAAATTAGACATTACTGATGTAAAAAACGAAAAACCTTTTTAAGATCTAAAAATAGCCAACTTAAAATTAATATTGATAGCACGAATCAACTTCAAGGCAGCAAACATGAAGCATACCAATTGCATTACTTCCATAAATGATTCTGATAATAATACTAAAAAGCAGCATAAATATATAACACAAAATATGTAACAGTTGCATTACTTGAACTTACAGTATGCTAACAGTTAAGTCACAATTCATAATATGAAACATCTTCAATGCAGCAATGGTGGTATATATGAATTGCATTACATTCAAGTTGCATAGTGATGATATGATATATATTTGGGGAATAATAGTTAAGCAATGTAGAAGTACCTTCTTATCCATCAAGACCAACTCCACAACCCTTATACCCAATTCCCTGTTCCAGAATAGGACTGACCATTTTCTTAACACACGAAGGAGAAATGCCGCATTCTCATGCATCTTTGTGGTTACATCACAGAGGTTAAATCTGATAGGAGACATGAAAGATTAATTTACAACGCGAAAAATATAGGAAGAACAGTAATTGAGGCACGAATTCGGAGCTTGAACAGCTGTTATGTAAGTTAATTGATAATATAATTTGAAGTTCAACCTTCTTAAATACTACTATAAACAAAGCCCCAAAGAATCTGGGCTCTAGAAAGAAATCATAAATCAATTAGAGTTATTGTTTTGAGCCAAAATTGCGGTCAAACTAACCCAAGTTGAAGTTTCACATAAATGACAATTATGTAAATTCTACAAAATATCTAAATATATGATTAAGGTTAGGGATTTTAAAAGGTACAACAAAAATTACCATAAATTGAAATGCAGCTTGAATTAGTATTTTATGATATTAGGGTTATATAAAATTAATTAGTATTCTATAAATTTAGGGTTATATAAAATCAGTAAAAAGACGATTAGGCTCAGGATTTTGAAAAAGAAGCACATAATTACCTGGAATTTACCTTAAATATCGACGGCGATTATCCATTGATAACCATATCCAGATTAAGTAAATGGATCACCAATGATTCCCTATAATTGGGTGGCAAAATTGATAAGAATCTCTCATAATAGACGTCAATTAATTCTAGAAACATAGAGCAAACGTAATTAGGGCTCTCGGCGAAGATTATCCAAAAGGCAGATCTCTGACCTTTCTAATTTAACCCAATCGAAATTCAAGAAAATGAGGATAGTTGATAGACATTTTCGTTGGATTTGGGAAAAAAAACTGACTGAGAAACAAATGATTAGTACAAATTGAACTTTCTGTTGTCCAAATATGGCTTCTTCGAGATAGGAGAATTGGATTACGGAGGAAAAGATGTGGCGCAAACAAAGGAGATGTGATTTGGGGATTGGCAAAATAATCGAATGAAATTTAAAAGTAAAAAGATAAAATGAATAAAATATAAAAATGGAAATGAAAAATGTAACTAATTGATTAAACTGATAAAAAAAGGAAATCAATGACTAAGATAAGTGAGTAAAACCAAGGACCAAGATCAGATTTCCAAATTTAGCAAGTGAGTTTTGGCAGGTGAAAAAAAAGAAAAAAAGAGGAAACTATCCTCTCTTTAAGTATGTATATATATATATATATATAGCTTTAAAAAAGAATAATGGCTAAATATCTCATATATATGATAAAAATAATTTAAATGTAACACTCTTATTGGAACAAATTTTAAAGCAATAAATATTAAGGATTTATATCAATGCATAACAAATTAATTTAAACAATGTGAATATACTATTAACACAGTAAAAATAATTAGAATTAATTTATAAATAATAACTTGAGGTAGGAGGAGGTCTCAGTTATTATATGGATAAATTCGATTGCCGTATGAAAAACTAAATAATTAAACTAGTTAATTAAATGATATCAACATACATTAATTAAAATTAAAATTAAATAACTAACCCGCAAGAGTAAACATTTACTCACGTCCCAGAATAAGGTTTCAAGTTCAAATTAAAAAATGTACTGTAGTGAAATAATCACTATAAATAAATTTAAATACATAACATGAATAACAATAATAATAATAGTTTTAATAACATTAATAATAAATATTTATTGTGATGAGTTGGCGTAATTTAAATTGAATTGATCATAAATATCCCAAATTATAATGAAATTTGGCATGACCCTAAAATTCTGAAACATTTTATGTGTAAAAATAATATGAAAAAATAATTTACGGATTTTGAAGTTTTTGAAAAAAGTGTAAGTTTATTTTGTAAATGAGCATCAATATATAAATCAAATTGGAATAAATGGATAATGACAACGGGAGAAAAATGGCCAATTATAACATAAGAGAGGCATGGGATTTTGGTAATTATAATGATTGACAAAACACGTCAAAGCAACGTGTATTTTGAAAAGAAAAAACACGTCATTAGAGCTACGCATCAATATTTAATATAACTGCTACATGACCTGCAACTTATACGCACATATTTAAAACTCATTAGTTGGACACATATTTGATATTTGAACAAATCATTTTATAAGTTGACTGGTTTATAAGGCATTAACAACCGAGAAAATCGTAATCCTAAAAATGCATAATCTATTACATAAATATAGCTACGCTTAAAATTGGACATACACAGAGGATGGGTTCAATCTGACATGTTTCACAACCTAGTTAAAATCCACAAAAAACATATATTACTATTATTATCTTTATAGATTGGTAAATTAGAATTATCCAAAATTGTTATAATAATAATATAAAATAAAATAATAATGACAAGTATAGTCTAAAAAAAATGGGAAAAAGATAGAGAAGCAAATGATCACGGAGAATCAATAGTATTTGACAATTAAGATGTCAGGACTTGCATATGTATTTTATGATAATGAAAGGCAAGCCATGCTTATCATTAATTAAAACTAAATGGTATGCAAATTGAATGTAGAATAACTCTTTCCAGTAAAATCCTTCACACATAAAACCGTTGCTAATTCTCAATGATCAAAAATTTCATCACGTAACCAAAACCAAAAAATTGGACATAAGATTATAAGGCCTGGCTATCGAATGTATCTGTATAATACATATTTTGTATGAAATCAAAAAATACAAAGTGTACATGAAAAAATATAAGAAATTACTTGCAAAAAAAAAGTATAATAAATCAAAAAGCATAAATAATCTCAAGCATGAAATTGATAGCAGTAGTGTCCTATGTCAAACTCCATCATCTTCTACGTGTAATGCAAAACCCCCAACCGAAGCTCATCCAATTATAAGTGTGAAATCACCTAAGAATTGCAACACTGACCATATCATGAAGAAAACAATCCCATAATCCAATACTTGTCTTAAAAAATATAACTGGAAAATGATACCCTTGACATTAAATACATAGCTTATAGAAGCTGCTTCTGCTCAAATTGGTCCTCTGAAACGATGGTGCTACTGCTGAAATTTGTGTCTCTTCTCAAATTGAAGGAATAAAAAGTTTTACATGAATATATAGTTAACCTCTCTACATTCTAATTCTAAAATAATAAATCCAAAAAGTAGTCATCCAATAAAAACCTCATACACAAATGGATTCCAATAAACTCCACGACATGAGATAAAATCCAGTATACTGTAATAAACACATATATAATCCAAGACAATCATGGGCTTATATAAAAACCAACCAACAACCAATACTCTTGAGAATAATCATCTAAATATCAAAACATATATTAAACACTAAAAACCATAAAGTAGAATGGGAACCAACTTTCCATCAATAACAACTGCAAAAACTATAAACACACTGTCCATCAATAAACCCAATAAAACGACATGATGTAAATAAAATTGGTCCAAAAATTAAATGCCAAAATTGTTTTTCATTCAAATGTTTCTATTCCAAAAGACTTGTTTGCAAAGGATTATGGGTCTTCACTTTTGATAATTCTATGTACTTTGCTAGTAGAGCTTTGAGTTGAAGATCGTCCATCATACCCATCAAGAGTGACAGGTAAAACTCTCTTCAAACTTGGTGTGTCAGCCACAACATCATCATCATCAATAAAAGTTTCAAAATTCTACAGTGAACAATAAGGCAAGATATAACTATATATAATGAACTAAATAATGAATATATATTTTAATTACCACTCTACAATACTGTTTACATAAATTAAAAAAAAAATTACAACTGATATTTGAAGAAGTCATATCCGGCTTCTCAAAAAGTGACTCGAGATCAGAATTAGAATTTTGTTCCTTGATTAAATAATCAAATATTAATTAAGGAAATCAAAAGATATGACCCTGCAAGACTCAGAAAATTGATAAGAAGTGCAATAAATGTACACACCTCTAGTTCAAGCTCATCCTTGTGGAATCAAATCACAATTCTATGCGAGACATCTAACAGAATACACTATTTCATGTTTTATAAATTCTTCATCACTAATGTCAACTGAAAATAAAAGATGGAGATCAACAAAATCATCAATTTACTTTGAGACTGCCATTTCATGCACTTCTTTCTATAAACTAAATTATTTTAATTAAATTAGAAGATAAAAGTTATGAGTTAAAAATAGGCAGGTTAACAAGTCTTGGAAGGATGAATTCATACAAAGCTCAAAATTTCCCTTTGTTGTGCCACTGTCTTATGTACCAATTAGCGTTACTCATGATCCCATAAACACACAGAAGCAGGTCCAGTATGATCCTTGATATTAACCCTTACCATATAGCGGTAAATACTGATGTTGTATAACTCCTTATAGTTAGTGCACTTGTACTTATCCCCGTACCTGACAACATTTTTAGTGCATGTCTCTTTTACACATCCAAGATAAGACCAAGTCTTTCAATTGATAACATTGATAATTTTACCACGCTCTTCCGATCTGCACGATCTCTTTAGTAATGAGAGAATTAGCCCAATAGAAAAATAATGGAGATGAAAGAAAGTTGCTTCAAAATATGACAGCAATACAACCCAACATCATAAAAATAGTACTTGAGAAAAGACAGATTAAATTGGAAAACCTTACTGATTGCAAGCATTTCAGCCACTAACTTAACTGCTTTAGGATATACAAAGTAACTTGTGGACTTGGTAAACAATGAAGACTATGAGGCGGTTGGCAACCTTAAAACAAATTAAATAGAAGTCAATAATTATAATTGGGAAAACACGTTCCCACAGGATCATTGTAAGAGGAAGAAATATAATTAGAAAATATATAAATTATATTAAGAGGAAGAAGACCATACTTTATCCGGAAATCCTCAATTTCAGTATTATGCTTGTTTATTATGACCTTCGTACAATTTAAGACGCAAAACTTTTACCTATATCCCCAGCAAAATGGGACCACTGAAAGAATGAATAGAACCTTACTAAATAAGGTTAGATGTATGCAATTCAGTTCTGGTCTCTCTAAAGGTTTTTGGGGTGACGTAGTGAAAACTGCTGCCTACCTTATTAACAAGACCCCTCCTAAGTTCTTTTGGGTTTAAAACCCCTGAGTTCTTGTTGTTTGGAGTTCGCCCTAATTACTGCCGTTTGAAAGTTTTTAGATGTGCTACCTATGTTCATCAAAATGAATGAAAATTTGATTCCAGATCCATAAAATGTGTTTTCTGAGGTTATCATGAGGGAGGAAAATGGTGCAAATTGTGGAATAGGGATGTTCAGGTTTTTAAAGTTATAATCAGCATAAATGTGATATTCAATAAGGATGCTATGCCCTATTTGTTGACTACTGATACTTTTTATGATAATCTGTAATACAAGAAGTCTATTGTTTGGGAATTGGACCCTCCCAGTGGTCAGCTCAACCAAGATGCTCCCTCTACTTAGGTAGAGCAGCATGAGAAGCAGCATGGTGCTTCATCTGCTTAGGTGGGGCAACATGATGATCATGTTTCTAAAACTTCAGAAATGCCTGTACATGAAATTTAGGAAAAAAACCTCAAGTTCAAAATCAACCTAATCTCAATAATTACCAATTGGCTAGAGATAGAGGTTAGAGACAGGTAACTCCTTCCACTTGGTAAACCATCTTATTTTTGTAAAGCTATTACTTGTACTAATTCTGATATGTGGTTACATGCTATGAAAGATGAAATGAATTCTTTGTATAAAAAATAAAACATGGGTACTTGTTAAAGGGCCTAAAGATCATAAAGTAATTGCTTGTAAGTGGATTTACAAAATAAAAGAAGACGTTTCTAAAAAATTTAGGAAAAAGTATAAGGCTAGACTTGTTGTAAAAGAGGGTATAGGTTACATTGAAGTCTTTTCTCCTATTGTAAAATATATCACCATTAGGATTTTGTTGGCTCTTGTTGCTCAATTTGACTAGGAATTAGAGCAAATGGATGTTAAAACATCTTTTTTAAATGGTGATTTCGAAGAAAACATTTACATGCAACAGCCTAGAGGTTTTGAAATAAAAGGGAAACATGAATTAGTGTCTTTATTAAATAAGTCGCTTTATGGCTTTAAGCAAGCACCTAGGCAATGGTACAGAAAGTTTGAGCCTTATATGCTGAAAATCGGTTTTCATAAAAGTAGTTATGATTCATGTCTATTCTACGATGGTACCCTTATACTTGCTTCTCTATACTGATGATATGCTTCTTGCTTGTAACAATATGAATAAAATCAACTATCTAAAAGTTAAGTTGAAAAGTAAGTTTAAAATGAAAGACATAGGTCCTGTCAGGAGAATTCTGGGTATGAACATTGTAAGAGAAAGGAAATTGAATAGACTATATTTGCATCAATCCTCTTGCATTGCTAAAATTCTTGAAAAATTTTCTATGAAAGATGCTAAAGCTTCTACTTTGCCTTTGGGTAATCAGCTTAAATTGTCTTTTGAATTTTTTCCTAAGTCTAACGAAGAGATAAGTAGAATGGCTAATGTTTCCTATGCTAATGTTATGAGTTCTGTTAAATTCCTTAAGGTGTATACTAGGCCAAATTTGGCCTATGCTGTTAGTGTCTTGAGAAGGTTTATGTCCAATCCTGGAGAGGTTCATTAGAATGCTCTCAAAGGCTTACTCATATACTTAAAAGGCACCCAAAAGGTAGGGCTACTCTACATTAAGTGTCAACAATGGGTTATCATAAAAGGTTTTTGTGATTCTAATTTTGAAAGTGCTTTGGACAAGAGGAGAAGTACATCTTCTTACATTTTTACACTCTGTGATTCTTGTTTAAGCTGGAAATCTTAGTTGCAAAAACTTGTTGCATTGTCATCCACTGAGCTGAATATATTGCTGCCTTTGATTCCTAAAGGAAGGTCTTTGGGTTAGGGGTTTGTTGCATGAGATAAACTGTATTGATAGCAATGTTGTTTTGCTTTCTGATAACCAGAGTGCGATACATTTGAGTAAAAATCCCAAGTTTCATGATAAGACTAAACATGTTGATGTTAAGTTTCATTTCATTAGGGATCTTGCTGAAAAGAAATTGGTTAGGTTTGGAAATGTTTCTGCTGTCCTTAACGTATCTAACATGGGTACTAAGGTGCTGTCATTAAATGGATTTAAAGACAGTATGAACTTACTAAAGAGTGTTGCCTGTTGAGTTAGGTTAACAACATTAGCTAAGTTAGATCTTACTTTGCGTTTACTAACTTTCGTTTTCTTTTGCAGGTACAATAGAGCAAGAGGAGCCAAAGGGCCGCCTGGTTTCACTACTGGTAAAGTAGAGATAAGCAGCTGATAGGTGCTTTGTTAGATTGTTTAATTTCTCCATACCAGTAGTTTATTATATGCTTTATTATGTTAAAATATTTATTTATGTTCCATTTGTTTATTTGTATACGAAAAAGAAAATAATTAAAAAAATCAAGAACGGGTGGACTTCGCAAGAATTTCATGGCTGAGGGACTATGACATTGAGTATCAAAACTTCAAAGGCCACAAGAAAAAGAAAAAAAGATAAATGTTTGCTGCGGCTGCACCACACTTCTATGCAGCCATACCTATTGCACATCAGCATAACAAATTAGGCAAAACAGCAGGTGCGCCTGCACCCATGAGCTAGCTCCAGGTAGATTTCCATATACGGCTGCATAACTCACATGTGAGACCGCACCAAGCCTCTACATGTGGAATTTCCTTTGTTTCCTTGTTCTTTTCAAATTCTTTTTATGGTATAATTTGTACACAATTTTTCTTCAATGGTATAATTTGTACACAATTTTTCTTCATTCTTTTAGGGATTTTAGACCCTGTATAAAGGGGTCAAGTCTTAGGAGCTTAACACAACTCCACACACAGCTCCATAGAATTAATTTCTTTACAAGAAAGACAAGTTTGGAAGAAGATTTTCCCGAAGTGAGCACACAAGGCTAACTTCTTTCTTCCTCTAGTTCAAAGGGATGTTGTTGCTATTTTTTGTTATTAATTAATCAATTCTAGTAACGTTGTTTCTTACTCTTTTATTAAATTGCTTGTCTTATTCTATTCTCTTTCATTATGATTATTGATTGTTTGATGTAGTTTAGGCCTACTATCTTGAACAATTGTTTTTCTATTATTAAGTTGAGGTTTCAATCTGTAACTGTTGTTTTTCCTAATTCCAATAGCAACTAATGATTGTTAATCATTAGGGATAACACAACTTAAGTTAAATAGATCGAGTTTGAAGATTTATTGCATAGATTAACTATTTTCCTAATTCTTCACGCAATCGTTATTTTAAATCTAGAAAACTTATTCTAGGTTGCCCAAATGATTATGTCTGAATGAAGAACTTATTTTGATTAGACACACTTAAGGGAAAATCCAGGTAGCAGAACTTATTGTTGCTTAAAGTTGATAGTTTTACAAGAGAGAATGAACGACTTTGCTATTGATTACTATTTTTTATGTGAAAGTGCACAACTGAGCTAAAAACTAGAGTTAACCTTTATTTTCTTACTTGTCTTTGTGAATGTTCATTATTTGTTTTATTTTATTAGTTTTATTCTCTTCTTTTAGTTTTTAGTTCCATATTTTACAAAACCACCCCTTTTCATTGGTTGAAACAAAACGTTTAGATCTATCTAATGTTTTTTGTGGGTTCGACCCTTACTCTCCGCTTCTACAAATTCTTTTAAACTTAGTGGAGCAAGTTATTTATTATTTTGGCGCACTCAGCACACGACCAAGTTTTTAGCACCATTGCCAGGGAACGGTGTGATTAATTTGAGTATTCTTTTGTTAACTGGTTGTACTTTTATAATTATTTTTGTTAGTTTCTTTATCTTTGAATGACCAATACCCTTTCCTCTAGTCAACGTCCCTTATTGTTTGACCCAAAGATCGAATAGACTTTATGAAGATTAAGAAGAGAAGCTAGGGAAACCACAGCTGACGAAAAGACTGTTGTTGCCATTAATAACAACCAAACTGTAAAACAATTGACTGCCCGAAATCTTTCTCAACAACCTCTCCGCATTACTTTTCTGAATTTACCAGAAAATACGACCTTTGAGCTTAAATCTAAGTTAATTCACCTACTACCTTTTTTATGGTCTTACAGGTAAGGATCCTCATAAGCATATCACAGAATTTCATATAGTATTCTCGAGCATGAATCCACCAGGAGTAACAGAAAAGTAAATCAACTTGCGGGCTTTTCTGTTCTCACTTAAGGATGCAGCTAAGGATTGGCTCCACTAAGTATCCTCGGGCACCATAACAACTTGGAATGGGATGAAAAAAGCATTCTTTGAAAAATATTTCCCTGCATCAAAGGCTACAAGTATCATAAAAGAGATTTGCGGTTGTAGGATCAAACAGCATCAAAGAGAACTGTTGTATGAATAGGAGTGCTTCAAGAAGCTTTGTGCAAGCTGTCTGTACCATCAAGTCAATGATCAACTCCTGATTCAGTACTTTTATGAAGGACTTATGCCAATGGACAGGAGCATGATCAATGCACACAGCGGTGGTGCTTTTGTTGACAAAACCCCAGACACAGTAAGTACCTTGATCTCTAACATGGCTGAAAATTCTTAGCAATTTGGCACTATGAATGATGCGCCTATCAGGAGGGTGAATGAGGTACAAACTTCATCATTGAAAATCAATTATCTTAACTCACTTAGCTTATTAGCCAACTTACTGTAGGGAATACACTACAGGTAAAAGCTTGTAGAATCTATTCAATGGTGCGGCATCTATCTGATGCCTACCCAACATTGCAAAAGGAATATACTGGACAAGTGAATGCAGCAGGACCTCGTCCATACTAGAACCGACCTTATGATCCATATTCCAACACATACAATCTTGGTTGGAGGGATCACCCCAATCTAAGCTATGGAAGGAATTGGCCTAAAATTTCTTTCCAACGAGGCAACCATGACAGTTCCTCCCAAGACCACAGCAACCTATTAATTTGGGTATGTCCTTGGAAGAGATAGTTAGAACATTGGCTACTAATACATTGCAATTTCAATAGGAAATGAAAGCCATCATTCGAAACCTAGAGAACCAAATGAGCTAAATGGCCACTGCTGCCAATCGATTGGAAGCTCAAATAGGAGGGAAATTGCCATCGCAACTTGAAGTGAATCCGAAGAACAGATGATGAATAGGGTCCAGACAACATTCTATTATAGAATACCTATACCACTTAGCCACTCGAATGCTAGGTCGAGCCAACGATGTTAAACAAAGGCACTGCTTGGGAGGCAACCCAAGAAGAGAGTATTTTTATTTTTAGCATTTTCATATTTCTTGCTTTCTCATCTTTTCTTTTCATTAATTTTTTTTAGATTTTTAGGTGTCGATTCCCTTTTATTTTTAATTTTTAATAATGGCATGGGTCCTTAATGAGGAAGTAGGGTAGTTGGCATTCTTTGAATGTTTCTTTAAAAAAATAAAAAATAAAATTTGAGCCGTTAGTTTGCTTAGTGCAGGTGCACTGTTGGACTAGTGCACCCACACCAGGCCGTATACATATATAAAAAAGTTATTGTTCTGTATTTTTCTTTCTTTCTTTCCTTCTTTTTGTTATGTTTGATTCTACATTCAGGACAATGTAGAGTTTAAGTGTGGGGGAGGAATTACTAGCTTCGTAAGTTTTTAATACTTGCTTTATATGTTTTTACTGTCTTCATTGTTCTAGTTCGTGCTTTTGTCTTGATTTTTTTAAAATCTTGGTTGGACATGAGGCAGCAACTTGTGACTTTCTGAAGTTAAATGAATGGTAGTTTAGCTGAAATTAAGATCTTAAATGACTTTGGCCTGGAGAGATTTATAACACCAATTGAATAAGTGATCTCGTATCTTGTATTTATTTACTTTGCCTAGAATTGATTATGGCTGGATTAGGTTGACTAATTTAACCTGGTGAGATTTTAAGTTTTATGCTGACACATCTCTATCAGCCTCACTATCTTTGTTTTCGTGTGATATTCTTCCATGGGGGTTGTTTCTCTAAAACTTGATTTATTTCTCTTGGAGGCTACATTGTTACATGCATGACATGAGTATGATTAAGGCACTCTTTCTTGATTAGCCACTTTAGCCAAAAAGCCTACCTTATCAATTAATTATCTTTTGCATAACCCCTTTAACTTTGTGGCCTATTTCTTTCTTTACACCCCTAAGTATCTTAAGCCGAAAATAATATATATCCTTACCTTGCCAATGGACTAGTGGACTTATGATTGCTTTGGTTGCTTGGGGTGGACAAGAAGTAAGTGTGGGGGAGTAGTAATTTATTGATGAGGCCGTCATCAAATTTGATGATATAATAGGCGGGTGTTTTTTTTTTTTAATGAGTTAAAAAAAAAAGAAAGAGTTAATGAATTGAAAAAAAAGGGAAAAAAGGAGATGGAAGAGGTGATGGAAGGGAGAAAACAAACAATTAAAAAAAAAGGAAAAACAAGGCAACCAAAAAAATAGGAAAAGAAAGTGGAATTCTTGGGCAAAGAGAAAAAAAATAGGAAAAGGAAAAAGGAAAAAAATAGTGAAGAAAATTTGTGGAAAAAAAGAGATGAAATAAAGGATTGTTTCTTTTTGAAAATAAAGGCATACGTTACTTTTGAAAGTTGAGAGATGATATTCATGTTTAAATGATGCTAGAAGTTTTGAAGGAATGAAGGGAGTGGTTGTTTCACTTGAGATATGTACTTGAATGTTATAAATTTGGTGTTCCAATAGTTCTAATAGTTTATTAGCCTCACTTCCCAAATTTTTCCCACCTTAACATTTAGCCCCATTACAACCCATAAAAAACCTTTTGATTTGTGTCATGTATGTGCACCTAAGTGGTGGAGAATGAGAATCTTGCCAGTGTCTGGTAGAACTCCCCTATTGGGTAGAATTTTGAGCGTAAACACTTGAACGAAGAGTGAATTTATCGGTGAGGGTCAGCCTATCTGGCCTAAGCAATTTTAGGTAAAAGTTGTGTTTTATGATTCTAAAAGTTGTTTGAGTACCCTTATTCATGACATTTTATGAGTTTCAAAGGGTTAGTCTTTATTTGTGA